>JAAXOA010000903.1:0-18604 GCA_036561885.1 Salina celebensis
GAAGCTCCGTCTTCATCGGCGGTCGGTGAAGACGCGACTGTGTGGAATCGCTGTGTGTTGGAGTGAAGGTGTTCAGGGTGGATCTTCCAAGAATAGCTGTTCCAACCCTCCAAGCTCGAGATAGCATAACACCTCCATTTCACTCTTGAAATCATAAGCGTTGCCTAATAGCATGATCTACAACAGTGAAAGTTGAGCGTCCGTTTTTTCGAAGATTTTCACTGAAGTGTTCCAAACACAAAAAGCTAACATTTGATAGGGACTTCCTTTCCAATTTTGCACACTTGACAATGTACCCATGTACTATACACAATGTAATAGGATACTTATAAAAGCTTCTCGTTGAGCTTAATCGAGTTTGTAAACTTCTCGGGAGTTTGGTAATTCTAAACCATGTACTTGTCGCGCACTTAATCCATGTATTCGATTACACGCGTCACTTTAAAGCGGTGAAAATTGCAGGGAAGAAAACTTAGCCGGTAGGTAAGGTTATATTTTCAATTCGCAACAAATAAAACTGTTTTGACACTTTCACGCCACTTGTACATTCGAAAATTCGTCAGGGTGTAAGATTTCGCTATTTCCAATTTAAAATGGGCGTTTGGAGTAGTATGAAATGAAAAATATACATGAAATATATATTAAAACGACACATGAGAAACCCTGCTGAGTGAAATTTTTCTTTGAAATGCAGCAAGTAACTGCAGGGGATGTTCACAGAATGGATATATTTTAACTTGATATGGTTCGTGGAAAATCCTTTTCCTTAGTGGAAAACCTTATTTAAATTAGATTTTTTTCTTAGGTTTTTTCATGGTAAAGGACGGTTGTAAACGACGGGATACTGGAAAGCGAAAATGTTATTGCAATATTTTTCAAATATAATATTTTCTGTGTGGTGGCAAACATCACAGAATATTTAGGCCTGGAGACAGCTTGCGGCATTAGTTTTTAACAGCGATATACTGCTAAAATAGTCTGCTTGTGACTTTATTAAAAAGTTTCCCGCATACGTAATCGCACTGGGACGTACCTGCGTCGGAGACAAGATGTACATTATAAAATGTCACCAAATGAGAATTTTTTAATAACCGAGGACAGATTAAAAGTACACATATGTTTCTACAGGCAAGTTAAATGTGTGACGATCCGTGTAGGGTTTAAAGTGAAAATCAGTTTTCGGGATTTTTTTACTTCCAGTTTGGGTTGCAGCTGAAATCGTTACTTCTTGTCACTTGTGGCGAAACGGATTGTGTGAAACCCTCATATAAATTGAATCTGTATCCTGTGGTGTTATTGCGAGAGAGCTTCCATGACGGTACTGGCACTAGGAATGGAAGTGGTTTATTGGAATAATTTTGTGACTCAAATTTTGTTATCATGCCACATATGTTTTTATTAAAAGTGTTACCATCCAGCGAAGGTTTGAGATTGCGAGGGAATGTTCGTATAAACTAAATTTCAAAAACCTGCATTTTACTTTATTAAAAAACGTCAGCAAGCGTAACAAAATCTTTTTTTTACTCAGAGGTACTTATAAAAACTTTCACTTGCCATTTACACGTTTAGTAGGTTTGAATCTGAAAAAGATTGTCCAAAAATTACATTTCAGAAGAGATAAATCTAACGTAGCTTCTTCCAAATGCACATAAAATATTTGGCATATTTCTCAGTGCCTAATTTTTGGTTTAGGTTCAGGTATCTGTGATACATATGAACACGTCAGTGGAATGAAAATTGTGTGTTAGATATTATGCACCGTTTTGTATGCTATATAAAAGAGTTACACCAATTTTATTATTAGTTCGCTGGAACACAAACCTCTTTGATCGTAAGGGATGGATTCTATTTAATCAGCATCTTGTTGTCAGCATTGAGAAGCAGGTCGTTTCTAGACATGACGCTGTGACACAGTACGAAGATGATCAAATATGCTGCAAGCGTTGCAATATTCCTAGGGTTAAAAAACGATTCGACAAGCGGCACAGTTCCCATTTTCCAGTCACCGCAGAGTACTGGTTGCTCGGCCACAGACGCACTGATTTTCAAATCTCGTAAAAACTGGGAGTTGAGAGCCCATCACAATCAATCTTCCCATTACAAGCAGGCCCGCCGTTGTTATTAGTGCGGGGAGTCACTGGACCACAGGAGTTACCCAAAGCGGTATAGTGCCTTTGTCGTGGAGCACAGTTTGAACAAAATAATACAAATCTCGAAAGCGAAGCCGTGTGGGGTAGTTTCTGGCTTTTGAAGTTTATTCCGCGAGTTCCAAAACTGGGGATAGTTGCTGGCTTTTGTATTCTTTTCTTAACTGGTGCTCACCTGTTATGCTTCTGTCAAATGTGGCTTTGACATAAATGGTGAAAGCCAAGGTGAAGAATATTGCAGACAATGTTTCTGCCCATCCAACAACTCCGGTTACCTGAAGTTTAACACAAATATTAAAAATGTTTCAAAAATAACACTGGCCAGGATTGTTTCGAAAAGGTCTCGGTGTCTGTAAACCCTCTCCTGGTTCGTGTTCATCTTAAGCTTTATTTTCACTTAGCTCTTTCTGCACTTCACAACGTGCATTCGAACACGGGATGCAGTATCGTAGCGAGAAAGCACGATTTTTCTCAATTTTGCACTTTCATTTCATGTCATTTAGAGTTGACCAGAAAACATCACTCGAGTTTTTGCCCGAAGTAAATCTTCGAGTGGTTCTTTTACCAAACGTGAAAATGATATAGAAGATGTACAAAATGATTGCCTCTAAGCAATCTCATAAATCACGTTCGGTTCTGAGTGTTGACAGTAATAATATGTAAGAACAGAGGAAAAGAGATTCCAATGATTTTATCACGTAACGTGGTTTCTAAAAGATATATGGACGTTGAGCTTACCCAGAAGCACTTAGCCAGATAAAGCAATATTCTCAATCAGCTCAATTCTTATGTACCCTTGGGAAGTGCCATTGTAGTTGTAATTCACGTTAGTAAACCGCGAGATGTTTTCTACACAACCTTTAATATGCCCGAAGTTGGCATTTGATTGGACAGTTGTCGTTGATCCGTGACAGTCAAAGTTTAATCTTAATTTTGACTCAAAATCATGCCTTACCACCTAAGGAAACGTTTCGTCACAGCCCTCCTACACAAATTTTATTTGGGATCAAAATACATTATGTTCGAATCTGTATTTACTACAGAGTAACTTTCATCGCGAAGCTAACAAAAAAATGTTTTATGGTTTAACGACCTATACTGATATAAGGACGGAAAGCTTCAAAGAAGGCACTAAAATTCGGCATTTGTATAATGATACAATAGCCATATCAGTATATACGCTGTGGTAAGTCAATTTTCTTCCTCTGATCCCATCCAATGTTGTTAAGAAAAGTGGAAGTTTAATCTTAGGCTCATAATTACCAAGATTACTTTCTCCGCCTGATCACATTCCTTCACCAAAACCACACATTTCTTGACGTCATTCAAGAATACTTATTGTTAGATTCCTAACATGAAATAACACATTGAAATCGAGAAGTCTCTAGAACATCGCCAAAATTTGAGCCAGTTTTGATCACAAATTCTTGTCCTTTCTTCTTTTCTTCTCTAACACTGTCCTACTTTCACTGTATTTTCACTCGCTTATGATAAAATATCTTATAACCAGAAATTCATTATGTCGATTTATGTTGTTTCCTGAACTTTCTCCTTCAATGTTGCGTCATATTTCACAGCTCTTAAGTCATGCAAGTGCAATATTACTTTGTCTTACTGCTTCAGTATGAATTCTATGAACTGCGAACAGCATCGCTACAACAAAACTCCCCAGCTGAGTTAAAAACATACTCGACAGTTTGCAACAAGCAAAAGAACATGATTTGGTGTAGTGAAAGCTAATAATGAATCCCACTGCGACGCTAAGGCGACACACATTTGTATTCGTAAATATTCATGTGTTTGTTTTCCCGCTTTTCCTACATTTACTTTTACAATCTATTGTTTTCTCAATTTATTTCCAACTCTTTGACAGATTATGAATTCAACAAGGACTTTAGCAAGTTAAGCTTGAAGGATTAAACATCTATTATTACGTAATATTTAGTGGAAACACAAAAGATCTTAATGCGACGTATCGGAAATATACCATGGAGACAACGGCGTGAAAAGACAATTGACCAGATGGTAGCCCCTCGGCTCCAGACCGTGTAAAGCGTGGTTCCACCTAAACATAAGTACACACAACGGCCTATACGATTTATAACTTCGTTCCTGGAATGTAATAACATAAAAGGATTATCATGCTTATATGTAAACTGTATAAATATTAAACATGTATGTAGGGTATGGATATGAGGGAAACGTATTATAGTGGGGTAATCATTGTCATAAGGTGCAGCATATACAAAACTTCAAAGAACAATAGCGTTGATAGCATGAATAAGCCGTTACCGTTAATAAAAAGTCAATTTTGAAATATAATAAATTCCCAAAACTAAAAGAATATATTTTCACCCCAACCTCTTAAGCTTAAAAAATCTTACTTGATAACACAATCAGTTCAATATTCCATTGCGTTGCTATGCGGAAAGCAAAAGCGTTTTGCTATCGTTTATTACTGCATTTTTACTAGCAAAGGCTTCATGATTTTGTAGAAGATATGCGGACTTTTTACAGGTAATTTCCATTTTAATGATAATTTGATTGATGACTCTTGCTTCCCATCCAATTTATATGCAGAAAAAAACACAGAAGACCAAAACTCATTCAAGAAAACAAATGACTCTTACAAGAATATCTCTGGATTTATCATTTCAGGAAATGAAAAGTCACAACGCAAGAAAGACGGAGAGATTATTACCGAAGCTGATGGCGACAAAACTGTCACTGTCTCTCACTCACTGACTTTCTAGGCATTTGCCACTCACGTAAAATTTGTTTAACGCATTCACTTCAACTGGCTGCCACCTCAATGCTCTACTTCCGTTTAATAACTCAACATACTCCGAAAACTTACTTCAACAGTGTTCCGGTATGGCTGACTCATTTTGCCCCAGGTGAAACGCAAATTTCTTGGACGTGCTAGTTCAACAAGTCTTTTTTTGCCTATTTTCACATATTCAAGACAAACACAACGTTCACTTCCAGAGTAAGCAAACCCAACTAGCACACTGAAAGAAATTGGACATCTGATGTAGACTAGCCTGTACTACTTCCGTTCCAACATAAGCCTTAAGTTATATAATTTCGTTTTTACTGAAGAACCAGCTTTCGCTTCCACATAAATTTCCACTTTTTGCTTACAGGATGTAAAACTGCTTGCCCCAGATCTTCGGCTGGTGCAGTTCATTTATTGGAAACGCAGCCGGTCGAAAGCTTAAAAAAATTGAACTTATTTGGGGCATGGACGTTTGGTTCCTTCTTGTCCATTTCGGTGTTGTTTCCATTTGACCACTGCATAATTGTGTACTTCACAAAGCTTCAATTTTTCTCTCATCAGGTAACCTATTGCTTTTCAGCAGTTTTTTATTTGCACTGAAATATCACAGCGACAACCAGACTGAAGTTTTAAAGTTCAAAGATTTTTCGCAAGATCTCAGCATAAACTTGGCTGGAGTGTAAAATAGCCATAGCTTTGAACTACTAATCTGTCTGTAAGTAAAAAGTTCCATGACGACGTCCATCGAAGAAAAAGATGCTGACTTGTCCCAAGTTCTATTTGCACTTCTAAGCTGGAGGAACTTGTTCTTTAGTATTATTCTAAAAACACCAAAATATTCCCACTTTACAAAATAATGTTTGGTGTTAAATTGCATCTCAGAACATATATGAAATGCAAGCTACAGAAACGTTTTCAATAACACTCACAACACTGCGAACATCTGAGATTTCGATTGGAATCCAACCCAGTTCAAAATAACTTAAAACAAAAACCAATCGTACCGGGTCCCGGAGCACCATGGAGACAAACTGACGGGAGAAAAGTTCCAGCCCAGAGTTCAATGCAAGTCGCTGCACCAAATCGGGGGAAAATGAATGTAAACAGCGTAATGTTCTAGGGAAGCTAATTTATATATATCAGACTGCATACTTTCCAGTCTTTTTGCATGTTTATTCCAAAACACGTATATATTAAATACATTATATTGCTTTAACAATTTTAGTACCGGCCATTAAACAAAATTAAATGGAGTTGAGATTTAATTTTTTCCATACAAGAAAAGTATATACCATCGCTAGAGTGACTAAGCAAAGGAAGAAAACTGAGCTATTCTAATAAAGATTTACAATGGTTGTGCTTTTCCGATAACGAAAATCGAAAAATATTCCATCGCGAATTCATTAAGGAAACGATATATCAGCCTTTTATGTATGATCGTTGAGAAAATCTTTCGGAAATCAACGACAGCAATGTAAACAGAGTGGTTTTTAGATTAATGAATTCCTGAATAGAGATGACCATCAGTCTAATAACTTGATGCAAAATTACTTTATGACTGCAAAGCCTTTTAGTTCATTATTAATGTTGAAACTTTGCGCAAGCAGCTATTAAGACATTCTCGGATTATAATAGACAAAGCAAATTCCACTGATTCTAATAAGATCACTGGAGACCCTGAAGATTGTTAATGAACTTGAACGTCATTGGAAAAAGTTACTCATTTCCGAATTATAAAATGCGCCGTAGTCTCACACTTAAAACATTCCATTTATCATTTCCACACAAATTTCCAAGTTAATAAAATACACCAGGAAAGAAAATGACTGATTACTTTTGACTTGAGCATATCAGAGGAGAAAAAGGTTGAATCTCGAAAAAGCTTATGGACGAAAGTACGAAACCAAGCATGACATTGTGAGGTATGGTTGCTCACATTTACTCTCGACGTCGCTCAGTAGTCAGTCAGTCCTTACTCAAATGGTTAAAAATGAGGAAAAAGAGAAAATAACGTTATCTGATATACAGCTAATAATTGGAATAGCAATAAATACGTTTCTACTTTCCCTCAATTCATGTGGGTGAATGATGCTATAAAATGGGCAAAGAATATACTAGCACTTTACCATTTCCAACCACACCCATGAATATTCCTACCTTTTTTATTGATTGGTAGGTAACTATTGTGCGAATTTTTTCTACCAGATGCTTCGAAGACTATATTTAGAGCGTAGTCGCAAAATACACTTTCCTATATTGTTATTTGGTTAGGATTGCGGTATACTATTCCATAACTATAATTCGTTGAACATTCTCACCAAAACTTTACGATCAATATAAAATGCAATATTTCGTTTACAAATGGTAATCGTTATGACTTCATGGTTGAGAAAGTAACATTTGCCTTAATGGTACAGATAAATTTGTCTATTGACTCATAACTTCATAAGACAGCATAAATTGGAGATGATAACGTAACGTGCTTTCTCCAAAGGCCAACAATGAGTTGTAGTGTACACTATAGTTTTCCGATGTTAAATTGGTTTATAAACTACGTTCGTGCATTTCTATTTTACCAATTACTTAATGGTATTTCGTAAAATAAAAGACTCGGTTCATATTCTATGACTTTCTCGTTCAGTTATTTCTTAACAAACCTATTGCCGAATCCTGCTAAAATCTAGGTTGGCTTCTCTTATTCTTATAAAAAGAATAAAACTAGCAACAATTGTAGGTAACATCTTAGCGTAGTCCAGAAGCGAATGATTTACCGTACTGCTTGCATATAGCTGAAGTTCATCTTTGTATCAGTCTTAAAAGTTAGAAACAGAGGAACATTTTTGGATACACACCACGTAGCATAATTATTTTTATCTGCTACGGGGGCTTTCACTATGAGGAGAATCGGATATTAAGTAAAAGCACGAGTTCCCGTGAAGATTAATCGGCAGAGTTTTCTTTACGGACGAGTGAAAACTTTAAGTTCATTTCTACACTGGTAGCATGAAAATAAAACCCCCGTTCTTTCGTACGCAACCCATGAAACAATATGAGCTGCCTTTTAAAGATTCAACACTCACCCAACTACTTTGTAAGCTTTCTCAAGGTTCCATTAAGGCGTCGTAGGAAATGGAATCCAGGCATCATATTTTTTTGGGAATAGTACTAAGGACAGTGTTTCAATGTTTTATAAAACTATGGAATCCTCACACAATAAGCGAAACCAAGTACTTGTCTGAAGATTCTTGTTGCTGATCATCAAAAAGTAAATACTTAGGACTACGACACCAAGACAAACACTCATTAAACTCGTTCGAAATTTAAGCATAGTTGTTGCTAATTGCTATGTTTACATCCAGTAGAGTTACAGTTAGATAACATTTATTCTGAAAGAAAGTGACTCAACACTTCCTTGAAAAACTCGTCTGACATTCATGCACTTTCTGAACCGATCGATGAGCTACAGGGGACGTAAGAACGCCATAAATCCATTCGCCCAGAAAAACTTCTTCCTCCAAACATTTTGAGATAACGCAAAACAAGAGGGAGGAGCAAAATGTTGTGTGTGAAAGCTCACATTTCTGGATTTTACACACATCCCATTTACCAGAAAAAAAGGACCATTTTTGTCATCTGTACAGCTCACTCTGTCAAGATAAATCACAAGGTTTAACGTCATGACTTAGAACTTTCTATGGGGTAACCTTTATGGGGAAAAATATATTTAAAAGTATGCACAAGAGAAATATTTAGTAACCGGTGAAAATTTGGAGCTGCTGTGTATTTAAAAGCTCGCTATTTGCCCTAAACATAGAAAATATTTATTATATACTATGGGTATAAACTTATGTATTAATGGATGCATGCTGGTTGTGTTTACTTCCGTATTCGTTAAAGCTCAAGCCTGAATTTTTGGTGGATATTTAGCGGAGATTTCTTTTCGATACTTTTTTGCAAACCAAATGAATGCGGCTGCTTTTCTTGCATTTCAATCTTGAGTAAGATGAAAAAGAAACTAAGGAGACCAGCGAGTCCATAACAGTCGTCGGCGCTAGTTTTCTTTTCATGTCTTCATCGCCTAGACGACGCCAAGCTGACATTTTGCTTTCCATCATCACTTTTCTTGCTTTCCTCATCATCACGATAATAATCCACGAAAAACTTTTTCCTTTCCCTGCGACTCTTACCAAGTCATCATATTTCCTCGAGCAGAACAATACGAGTTCCAGGAGAAGGAAAGCCAGACAACGGAGAGAAAGGCAATCCATGTCAAACAAATGAAAGCTGATTGATGTTGTAAGCGGATTCGGATGTTGACCTACACTGTTCTGCACTGAACTTAGAGAGTACAGTTTTTTCCTGCTACTTTTCGCTAAAACCATACCACTTATTTCATGAAAGTGTTTAAAAACCATTCTATTTCGGTTGGTAGCTTTGAATAAATTTGACCGATTTCCACGACGAGCAAGTTACGCAGAGTTGTTAAAGTAAACAGCAAGCTGAAAAACACGTGCGAACAACAACGATAAACTGGTGAAAGTAGAACAGTACATTAACGTGTTCCGAATTTGGACATTGATTAAACCATAGTTACGCTATATCAATGGCATATGGTATAAACATGGATAAAGACATGGACGCAATAAATATTCATATTTATACGGTTCTTATCCACAAAATATAGTGAGTTTTAGTGCAAGTTGAGTGTGAAAAAGGACAAAAAACGTTTACCCTGGACGTGTTAGAACCAAACACAAACTCTTACCGTGAGGAGAAAGCGGAAAAAACAAAACCGAATGCACATAGCTTGTTGCGTCTTGTTTGCAGAAAACAGTATCAAATATGTGTACATCACCTGATGTTGCCAAAAATTTATGATAAACATTTTCCAAATAGCAAGCTTTTCAACTGAATAAAAGGAGCGTGCGAGTTTTTCAGAGAGTTTTACTTCGTGACTCTTATGTGCATGCACGTGCGGCACTGTTAGTTGGTTAACTATACCATAATTTTATTGCCTTATATCTAAACATGAACGATCCCATTTTGAGACATAAGACACAGTAGGAGACACGCGTTGACTTTGAAGGACTAACGGAGAATTCCAAGTAGTTGACGTATTGTTCGTTTTCCCTAGCCAATAAGCATCTGCGTAAGAATAATAGTGTTATATTTAGACAGGTATTTAGCAAAAGGCCATTGTAAAGTCACACAAATGTCTTCAGTGATTATGTCATATTTTCGTTTTCCTATTACAAATCTTCCAGCTGCTCTAATTATTTTACAATACAATCAAAAGCATCCCATACCAGGCAATTCAATTGTGCATGGTATTTTCAAGCTAACATTCACGAAAAATTGAACTACTGCATGTGCATTTCCGCCGCAGCCGTAATTGATTTCATTACATAAGTTTCCGGAAACTTATTGGAATTACGTACATTCCGAGTTTGGCCAGCAGAATATCCGAGTACAAGCTCATCATACACAACCTGTTGGAGACACACCATTGAAGAAGAAACTTCGCATTACAATAATATACCATTAAAAACCTACCCTATATCCTTTTACAGACATACTGTTGGAATTCGAATGTTCTGTTTCGTTGATGTAATCTGTTGAATATTTTTTCCTTAAAATCACGTACGCTTTGATGTTCTGGCGTTCCATTATTCCGTACCACCGAGCGTCTAAGGACTTCATTAGTCCCCTCGGCTCCCACATCTCTCCTACGCAAAAGCAATTGCTGATCTGTAGAGCCAAAAGAAAACTTAAAATATGTACACTTACGCTTGTAGTATGCTATGCGTCACAATATTTCATGCCCACCAAATGCTTTATAATCCAAATGGTGATTTTTCCATTTTACATTCAAGCTCTTAGTTTTTCTCTCTAAAACAACATAATACCATAAAGAAAATGATTCTACAAACGAAATTCATTCTTTTTTTCGGGATATATCGTGTGATTTATATTATTACCGTCATTNTGATTTATATTATTACCGTCATTGCGGGAGAGAAGACAAGGGAGACGAGTTTCCCCTAATAAAATGAGTACGTTACTCCCATTCCAGCTTTCCTTCTTTCACAACTTACTCCCTATAAATAGCTCAGGAACAGCGGAAAGTTGAAACCAAACAGCACTTGTTAGTTTATTGATAGAAAATAAGGTGGGATTAAATATCAAACGACTTGGCACATTGAACACTTGTACATTGAAGCATAACCATCGATACGAATGGTTTATTTTTTTAGCTTGGGTTGAGACTAGAACCAAATGGTGTTCATTCCGAGATAATGAGTATTAGTTTCTCACATTGGTTAAGTTTCGACGCGCTTGACGCCAAAAGCCGACCATTATTGATAGGTTCGACTCCATTGGGGATAACCCGTATTCGCATTGAAAGAAGCTTCCTTTTTTACTACATTAACTGACAGTTTTATAGAAGTACTGTTTTAATGTATACGCAAATGAATATTTGACAGGGCCAAACGTGACTTCTCAAGAAAACAAAAAATGTTGCATGCTATTTTTTATAAAACCTGCAAATTATATATTTCACCAGATCTCGGGCATGTGTCCAGTGACACCCGTGCATGCACTGGTTGAAGTGTAAATTGTTCACAACAAAATTTTATGAAACGTGAATGTGATGTGACGTAGGGATTTAAAAAGATAGTGTAATGGTAAGTTGGCGCTCTGCGTGGTAATGGTACGTTTAAAGCGTCTGGCATCTTATTCTCAATTGTTTCAATCGATACTTGTTCGCAACATTTACGAGTCATTGCATAGGTAATCGTCGGTTTACTGAAAACGCTCCAGAGGTACCCCATATGTTTCTACGTCACTAAAACCGTTGCATATTGATTTTATCACACACTGTTACATTCGAGTCAGTAGGCAAAGTCAATAAGAGCTCGGATTTAGTATATATTCAATATGCCTTGCAGACATTTAGTTTACTTCAAGAAGACTGAGTTTGTCGAAGTGTTATCAAAAGCCGAAGTCTGCGAGCTCCCAGATGTTTCCCGAGTAGGATAGTTTCATTGACTTCTGGGTTTTTCTTGTGTTGCTTGAGCTTACAAACTTGAAACCCGGACTGCATGGCAGCAAACACTGCTGCAACTTTATATCCAAGCCAACGTTTTACAGCGGGAGCTCTCTGATCAGTGAAGGCAGTAAAGCTTACTTTATGGATATAAGAAGAAAGTTACTTTCCCTTTTTTCGAAAACACACGGAAAATGAATGTAGTTTCATGCATTTGCGTTTAGCTATTGTTAGAGTATTGATTATAGATAGAGAAATACAAACTGAAATTCCAACTGGAATCAGTGGGGCAATATTTTAATAACAGATTGAATTTGTTGTTCTCTAAAAGTGTTTACTTGTTGTTTCTAGCAATATTCGGAATTTTTATACCAGAAAAAGCTCTGCTAGAATATTAAATTAGGCTGCAAATCGAAGCTTGGCTTATAAGTATATTGGCATATGTTGATTAACTATGTTTTGTAATTGGCGTCCTCCCTATTACTATTTCTGTTAAAAAATATACCAATATCTATTTGAAATTTAAATTTAATTTAATGGAAATTTTAACGTATTTTTAGGACATGCATTGTATTCATGATCCCTATGTAAACCATCTTTTGCTACAGCCTCCAATCCATGTAACACTGTCATTGTACAACTAAAACACGAGTAGTATAAAGTATTTCTGCTTCTCCTGTTATTTTTACATACTTGTGTGAACCAAATATCTTAACAGTTTTTTATGTATTCGCAGGGACTTCTCGTGTCTGGCAATGAAGGCGAGTTGCGAGTGCAGCCAGCCAAACAAGCAATCTTGGCGACTTTCCAACGCAAAGTGTCGTAGTTTCAAAACCGTGACTATATTTGAAGTTACGGAGTCTATGTTTAGTATTACTGGAACTGTAACCGTCAGCCATATTCGTATTTTCGGACCATGAAGAAAAAGTCAATGTTGCTGAAAACCCAATAGACTGTATCTCAAGACTACTCATACTTTATTATAAGAAGCAGTGAGGGGACAGGTATATGGCAGAATGCATAGCCCTCAATATATTTCTTCAAGTCAATCAATTGCTGCAAGTTCAACTGCGCGAAGACATTTTAATGACTCTCAATATTTCCACACGAATGAATTTTACCGATATCGTCAACCTCTTAGGCTTGTATCTATCTTTCAACAAAATTTTCATTTAATTGATTCATATCGGAAACTCGGAAAGTCATGTACCTCTCAACGTCTCAACTATGAATAAATCACTCAATTAGTCAATGATTAGATTCGAAAAATAACCGGTTTTGTAAAAACTTTTTCTCGTGTAAAATTTTTATCCAGTGTTGCAAACTAGGTGTGAGGTATGTGCTCATTTTAGTTGAAAAAATTCCATTTTAATGATTATTTTATTGATGACTCGAGCTTCCCATCCAATTTATATGCAGAAAAGGACAAACCCATTTCTTGAAATAGCTTAAGATTTATCACTCAATAAATGAAAAGTCACAACGAAGACAAGACAAAGTGTTCGTCTTACCGAGGCTGCTAGTATCGGCGACGGGGCTTTTTCCGTTTTCCCTGGCATGTTCCCCTCATAACAAGAAACTTGCTAAAACATCCAAATTCACTGGGAATAAAATTTTTGTGTTGCTGTTTAATCGCTTAAACAACTCTTCAAGCCTTACCATTTCAACTATTATCCATTCAAATTTGTTTCTTTCTTTTGTTAACCTTAAAATATGCCGGTCGCAGTTCAACAAGTTTTGTTGCATATTTCTAAATCAACATAAGCTTTCTACAGTCAACGAAATCTCCACGAAAACTGGTCAGCGAAAATTAACCAGCTTGAAAAACTTTCACTCTGGTGGCCCACACTAAAACTTTATTGGTAAAACAGCTTTGTACTTAAATTATACAATGCTATAGTCACATTCTCCAAAATTGCTTTCACCAGCAGATTGACTATTATGGTTTACGACCTGAGACTTCATCAAAAGTAAAAGATTTTTACGAGATTGTTTAAACGATATGGAACTGAAATTTCTGGTCATTTTCTGTTTCTTACTTGACACCATTTCAAATTTCCACTTGTCACGTTCTACACGCACTGCAGCTGTTTTGTACAGTTTTTGTTGATATTATACGAAACCACAAAGCCTTTTAGAGTTCAAAGATATATCCTTAGGTCTTGGTCCTGACTTGCTTGGAATGCGAATTCGAAGATCCGTGAAAATTCTGAAATGAACCAATAAGTGAAGAGGTGAAAGTTGCTGATTTACTAGTTACAAAATGTGTCGTATTTATCTCACTGATCTAATTTATCATTACAACACAAATTTATCATTACAACACAAATAGTAAGAAAGCAACAGGACAGCAAATGCCGAACGCCTTTTGACTAGATTAAATCACGATAAAATAAGTCTCAAGAAAACCTTTTGGACGGAAACAGGAAACGAAACATAAAATTGTGAGGAAAAGACTGCGCATATTTGCTCTTGACGTCGCTCATTCAGTCATGAAAAACCGAAATGAGTAGAAGTGAGTGAAAAGTGGAGTTTTTTCGCTTTTGTCTGATACATAAAAAATATTAATTTAGAAGAAAGCATTAAAAGCCTTTTCAATATGAATTTTCCAACTTTTCCATGAATGGAAAGCGGTATTTACTTTCGCATCCATAAATAAATTTTCATTTTTTTTCAAAGGCTCAGTTGGTTCATGACAATTATTGACAGGTTTTTTACAAGGGGTTTTCTCAAAACGCTTATATTAAGTAATATTATGAAAAATGTGGGAGAAAAATACGCCAGATCTTATCCCGTTACCCTTACGGAAGGGTCACAGCATAAACAAACTTTTGGATACCAAACATGGCAATTTTGTTTGATCAATCTGGCACGCAATTCTTCACTTTAAAATGTCGATCGTCATGTCGTAGATTTCAAAATGTATGCTGTGCTGCAAATAGTAGCCATAGTAGTTAATTACCATTAAGGTCGCAACTTTACGAAAAGCTTTCACTCAAAACATACGACCGTCGGACTGCGTAGATAGTAAAAGAGTGTACGCGCCCCGTGATATTTAATATGAAATGTAATTGTGCAATTATAGTAAGCACGAATTGAATCCAGTTACAACGTAAAATTATTTCAGATCGGTAAGAGAAACGTTTGATCAGGAAATGAGGATTAGACAAATTGTAAAGCTGTGGGAAACTCGGCACTGGGGAATATTATACGCCACAATGGTAACTTAAATTTAAATGTCAACCTTATACATGCCACATTTGAAGAATCAATATTTGATTCTTGGTACGATCATTGTTATGTTCAAAATTATTAGTGCGTCTTGAATCAATTTATAAATCACGACAAGGAAACCCTTGCTCAGTTCATTCTAACAGTAAAACTTAAATAATGTTTCTAAACATCGAAAATGTTTTGTTATCATTGCCTTCTTCACTTCTTTATTCCTACGAATAATAACTTGTGGCATGAAACCAATCGTCGTAAATCTTTCCGGTAATGACGCCCTGCGCAATTATTTTAAAATAGAAGTTAGAAGTGAGGTTAAAACTCGTAGAAATTCTTCACCTGCAAGAAGTTCAACGAAGAATGTTACAAAAGAAATACTGTTTCGAATGATCCATGAGCAACGTTACATGGCTACGACATTCCCTTAGTTCCAGGACATCCGGAGTTCTTACGACAGTTCTCATAGTTATATGCTTACTGTCAATAGAGGATTGTCGATGTTTTAAGTTGCCCATAACAGACAGAGACCATAAGATCCAGCCCAAAAATACAATTGTCATTGCAACAAAATATCTCCGGCATTTTCAGTCCACCAAAACTTTTCTGAATTATTTATAGCTATCAGTTGTCGACTATAAAACACAGCGTCCCGTAATCCATCTTGATTTCCTGGCTTTCCCCATCTAAAAAGTTTTTTCCTAATACGCCTCCGAACTACTTTCTCGCCGAACAAATTTTTACGCCGTGGTAGATACAAAAAAAAATGTTTCCCAGCAGTGTTGAATTGGGTTTTAGGCCAGCTAATTTGATTAACGAGTCTTGCTAGGATGTTGGTTTTGTTTCGTTAAATCTTTTGTAACTATAATCCAACTAGAAACCATTGGACGTGAGATCTCAACGCAACTATTAACCGTCTACCTGACATTTTTAGCCGGAGCTCATCTTTGTATCTGTCGTCTAAGTGGAAATATTTCAGTTGCTTTTGTTCCTAGGTAACTAATGTTTGTTCATTGCTTCGGGTACTTTCTCCAGAGAAAGCTGTGGTGATTAAGTAATTGCACATATACCCAGGGAATTTTATCGCCAGGCGTATCTTGCGGGCTGGTGGAGCAAAGAGTAGATTTCGAAGCGGTCGACTTCATGTTACAAATAATGTTTACGCCTTAGCTGCTCAAAACAAGCTATAAAAATATAACCGACTTTTTCCTGAGAAAGAAGTTATAAGTCCTACTAAACAGCGAGAAAATGAGCGCCAAAAGCATCCATGTTGGAGAAACTTATTTGATGACTTTACTGCGTTGGCTAATAAAATTGGTATTAGACAAACTCAACCGTGACGAGATCGACGGATACGAAGTAGTTTCAGGTAATTTATTAACATATAACGCTGTAAAACATAATCAGGCTGTAAACACGAAACAGGGAGTGGGCTTTAAACTCGACTGTGGAATCAACTTAAAATGAAAGTGTAGGAATCAGCTGCGTAAAACTTTAGTGGTGCGCACCACCCAAGCACTATCTTATTGTGTTAGAGCGACCCATTCCCAGTAGAATGTGGCCAAAGCTTACCATGGGAAAATAAATTTTAAAAGAGACAATGAGATGATCCGTCGTTTACAAAACCTGGCTACCGACTGCGTAGAATGATACAAAATTAACATAGTTAATAGCATTTCAGCATTATTTCGTTGGTATGCAAATAGGAAACAAATACAATGAATCGAATTCCCGTTTTTCTCGTGCAATTCTAATATAGTATTCCAAACCCAAATTCAGATCTTGAGTGTAGTAGATGTGAACCTCATCATTTTCGTGGTCGTAAGTGAGTGCATAACCAGAGATTTGTGATAAGATTTACGGAGCGGAAAGGAAGTTTACAATGCAAAATAAGAAAAAGTTTCAGTTTGTTTCCTACGACACAATTAGATGTAGCAGTGATAACGTCGGTAAGAGAAAGTAGCATCATGTGGTGAATCCAACGAATGATAACAAAGCTCTGAGGAAGCCTCAGGATACGGGAGGATGTAAACTAAAACAAGAAACTACTCAAGGAACAATCCTTACATGAAACCATTTAAATCAGGAACTTGACTGGTTGTGTCTTATCTTGTCACGGACTCAGAATATAAGTAGAGGTATTTTATCGAATGCATGCATAAAAAGTATATTATGTATTGTACTGCCTATACTGCAAGACACGTAGCACTCAAATATTCTTGGCTTGGGTGGTGGTTCATTAACGTTTGGAAAGAAACAAAGACTGCAAACAGAACCTAATCATGTGTTCCGTATTTAAACCAAGCCAGTACTGAGGTTGTAAGTTTTGATATTCAACGCGCAATTTGGTTGTTTCCTTCTATCGGAAGGAAGGAATTTTTGACATATTTCAAAATTCGACATGAGCTACTCTCACTCAACGTACAGGGTTCTATTAAGTACGTACGTTTGAGATGTGGATTTCAGTTTTGTCAGTTTTGGTGCTAACGTTAAAAACAACAATCGAGTCGGTGGCCACAGGTCAATTGAAATGTTTCAGAAGGCTCGTTTCCTTAAAAACAAACGTCTTTATAAACAGTGGACCATCTTCTCCGTGTCTACCTTTTGGTATAATAATACAATAGACGTTCTTCCTAGTTGCATACTAGGATGTCGTCGTCTAACAAATTTCAAGCAAGAAGAACACTAGGAGCACGAATCTCAACGGCTACTTTCGAAATGTCCTTTCCCACAACAGGAGCAAATGTTTAAGCCCATCTTGCGTATGAGCTTCCAACACGACGACTTTCACTTGCTGTCTTCAATTGGGTGATTCTGTACGCACAGATGAAAATCAACCTTATTTCCCTTTTTTGATCTTCTATCGTTCAGGTTATGATTCAAAGGTGATTCCCCCACCTTACTATTGTAGGTGACTGTTTCACTAACTATTTTACAAAACCAAAACATTTTTTTAAAACACTAATCATGGTTCTTATGTGTACATTTCGCTTGTATAAATCATCTTAGTAGATCACTGTTTCGTTCCATGTACTGTTTTTAGAGAAATTTAACGTATATTAACGTGGAAATAGGATCATCTCTTAAGTCTAGGAAAAATGGTTTATTCCTCTCGATGCGTACGGCCCAAATAGAATTTCAAACTGGCATCTTCTATTCGAATTAATCAAATGGAATCCTTCTATTACACTACACAATACCTACACAAAACTTTGTGCAAGAAATTGCTTATATTAGTACCTTGGACATTAACTGCAAATTGAAATGGTGATATCAGTTGCCATTCATGAATAAGCCTCCCGTAAACTTCATCCTGCTTGTGCCATAAGTGACGCTTAGAAGCAATAGCCAATTTCTTTTTGTTTGTTTGAGACATATTCAAATGTGAAATCTTCCGAGACGTAG
>JAAXOA010000904.1:0-18596 GCA_036561885.1 Salina celebensis
TAAGGTTCTAATATACTGGGTTACTGTAATCTACGCAACGACAAAATGTCGGCTTGCTCACATGGCAATTGAACTAGGACATTGTTTAAGGAACCCTCTTCACTTTATTCTATGTTACAAAATTAACGTGTGTAAGTATTGCCGCATGTGGGTACATGCGTTTCAGACCAATGATCGATATCGATAATGATTTATGGCTAAATGGGGTATTATATAATCGTTAAAAAATCATAATCTGATTGCCAGAAATCACGATGTTTTATCTTTCACCGAATACTTGCAAATGTTAATGAATTCTTTCATTAAAGTAAATAAGCAATAAAAGGCACGGGTTACAGCTACAGAGAAAGTAAAGAAACGGCTGCAAATAAACTGAGCCCGAAGTTTCTGTATTACACACAGAACCCTTAGAAAAATCTCTCGAATGATAACTCACACGCCACGTCAAAAGTATAAACCAAAGGTTTGATCTTTGATCTCCACCACCGGTTACTTTTATAATCAGTTTATATCTCGACACTATTTCAATTCAAGACCACTCCTCGTTCACATTAGTTGTTTAAGCCAGGCACTAATTCAATTTATCCACACTCTTGGAACCGAGTCCCGGAGAATTGGATTCCAAAGATCTCCACATTATATGCTGTATATTTACAAACTCCATATTTATTCATTTAATTCCATATAAAAATAATGTTTTTGGTTCTATAACTGTAATTACAGTAAATATATAGAGCACATGTTCTGAATTGACACATACGAAGTAATGTAAGTAAGTAATTTGAATTGAATTGTCTTTATTGCAAATTCCAAAATACACGTAAGCATTACATTGTATCAAGAATTCATAGATTGTCAAGATTTAAATATTTGATTGAGTTACATCAAGTCAGAAACAAGGTCATATAATAACGTCTTTGGAGAAAAAGTTGATAACATCATATTTCATAGAAAACATCATTTTCATCCCTTGTCTCTACAAAAAGGAGTTTATTCCAGTTGCTAACAGTAGAAGAGCAGCTAAATGCTCTTGATAAATAAATAGCTTGTAGTATAACATTATCACTACTTCGTATTCGACATAATAACGAATATGCAGATCTTCTCAAACATGTCGCAAAATTATTAACACCTAATTGAACAAAATATTGTGACACACTCGTTCTCCTATTAACATTAAATAACATGCGAAATGCATCATTATAGGCGACTTTGATTTTATCTAAACACTTAATGCTACTGGGACACCAAAGACTACTGCAGTATGTGCTCCCCAAATAGGTTGAAAAGAGATATTTCTTGACGGCGTTACTGCACCTTCTGAACCTAGAGGCGATCATGTTTGCCCTCATGTATATTTCCCGTCGTCTTTTTTCCATTTCGCATTTATCCCGGCTCCAGCAGCTAATTGTATATCCAAGGTAACAGACATCTTCCTTCCACTGGACTGATTTACCACAGAATGGAATGCGTGGGCTCAGGGTGTTGGAGGCTCTTGGCATAAACGCTTGGCACATCGTCTTAGACGGATTGAAAATAATTCCATTTTCGTTTCCATAGAACTTCACAGATTTTTAAAAGTGTTTTGAGCGACGCGATTGTGGACGAAAGTACACATACATCATCGGCGTAGAACAAATGATTTGTGGATACAGTTCCAATGTGACAGCCAAGCCCACTTTCACTTAATTGCACACTAAGATCATCCGAGAAAACAGCGTACAGGAAGGGTGAAAGGAGCCCACCCTGGCGGCAACTGTTGCGTACTGGGAAGGGGGTTGAAATGACTGAGTTCCATTTTACACTGAACATTTGATTTCTGAACCAGAAGGACAGAATTCTGAGAGTAGAAACATCCATCCCCCTGTCTTTAAGCTTTTTAAGGAGAGTCCAATGATGTACCAAGTCAAAAGCTTTCGATGCGTCCAGGTACGCAACATAAACAGGTGTGTCATTTCTCATGTAATGATGAGCAACGCTACGCAGTGCAAACACTGCTGTTTCCGTTCCAACTCCTTTTTTGTACCCGAATTGGTATGGGCTTGTTTTCAGAATGTGACCATTTTCCATCAAGATGACTTTCTCTAGAATCTTTGAGAACACTGTAGCAATTGCAATAGGTCTGTAATTGTTGCATATCTCCTTATCCAGCTGGGGTTTCTTCAGTAGTGGAATGATGTGAACATTCATAAGTTGAGCTGGTAGGTAGCCATGAGCGACACAAGAATTGAAAAACATTGTCAAAGCAGTAACACATACACCACCACTTAAAATAAATACGAGTATCCTTCGAAACGGATTCATTGCTAAATTTTAAAGCTAGTTTACTGTTTCCGTCAGATAGGAAAGTTAAGACTTCTTGTTTATATTTGTCATGGTCATTGCTGTTAAAAAGTACGCTATAATTTCTCGCCCACATTTCACTGATATTAGATGGTGTGCTTTCACCGTTGACTTTGGTGGCAAGTGGAGAGTTGCATACTTCTAGATTCTTGACAGTTGTCCAGAATTTGTAAAAGTTGTTTCCAGCATACTCAGTGGCTAGAGTATCACGTAACTTTTCCTCACGATCCTTGCGGCACTTTTTCAGACATGTTCTGAAAGCTTTACGGGCCATCTTGACGGAATGTGCCAGAGATGAACATGACGTTCCAGTTTCTATCCATTTCTTGTACAAAACTTTATAGGTTTCATACGATGTTTTGACGGATGAATTCCAGCCAGGAATAAACTGAGACTTATGCCGCTTCACATGTGTAGTAAATTTTGACTTTACCAACATTTCACACTCCTTGAGAGTTTGAACAATAGTATCATAGTAGTTATTTATTTGATCAACACAGGTTGAACCAGTGCACATGCCCATGCACAGGCTAATTTCTCCAAGTCTGGACTGAATCATCTCTCCTGAAATTTTCTTATATACGTCTTTGAACTTAGATGGCAACTTCCTCCAGTTGACAAAAGAATTGTTGTTGTTATTCTGAGTCGTACCAGATGTAGAGCAAATTGATGTTTTAAATGTCAGGGCAATAGGAAGGTGGTCACTTGGATTGGCATTTGATACCACCTTGCAAGTAATATCCGTGTTACTGGTGGATATAATGTGATCCGGCCAACTGACCGAGCCGCTGGCTTTACTGCAAAACGTGAAAGTATCTTGTGGCAGTTGATTAACGTCTATAATAAAGAACTCATTTTCGTCGCACATGTTTCGAAGCTCATCAAATTTGGTCTGCATAGGTGACATATTGAAGTCCCCCATAACGAGGACGGGACCATCATGACTCACCATAAGAGCTTCTATTTTCGCAATGTACTTGGTTTGCAAATCCGCATTTTCAGAATTGTTTACTGGAAGATATACATTAATGATAAGGAGTGTTCCGTTCGAGGTGGATATGTGGCATGCCAGAATCCGCAGGTCATCAATCTCAGATACCAGTTTTATCGATGTTTCAATGCTCTTTCTATACAAGATTGCTAAGCCTCCGTATGGCCTGCCCCTTTGCTTCTTATCACTTGTCATTGAACTTTTCTGATAAAAACCAAACTTGTCACCAAACACTTTAAACTCATTGTTTTCAAAAGAGTGTAGCCACGTCTCCTGTAATAGCACCAAATCATAGTCGAGTAAACTAGGAAGAAGCCACTGGGCATGCGACTTCATACCCTGGCAATTCCAAGTAAGGACTTTCATTGTGATGGTTTACCCACGGGAGGTTCCCGTCGTTTCTCGAACCATCTTCTAACAAGCCAGCCAGCTGGCCATTTGGTTCCATCGACAAACTCGTTCAGCGTTTTACCAAACTTGTTGATAGTAATTTTGAAGGACTTGTATCCTTCAAATTTGGGTTTCACTGACTCGATTTTTAAAACATTCCAAGAAAGTTTCTTGTGAAGATATGTGGAGAGGTCTGTTTCAGTGGTGTCTTGATGACATCTTGACACGAAAAGTTTAACAGGCCTCAGGTCTGCGGATTTGAAGACATTTTGCTCTCCAGAGCCCACACAACGAACAATAACTTTGGGTTTTGTGGAACGCTTCTTGGCTTTGCTAACAGCCTGTTTCCATGATGGCGATGGAGGTGATACTGGCGTTATGATACTATCCGGAACTGCAGTATCCGGCTTCCCAACCCCACTCAGTCCACATACCTCGTCAATAGAAGCACTGACTTCGAGCGAGTCCTTGGGAACCTCCTTTTGTAACATCTTGGATGAGAAATGGTATGGCTTTCCCAGAAAGATCAATTAAACGAAACGCTTCAATGATTTTGGTGATGTCTCTCGAGCGCGCTTCTGTTTTGTCCTTAGCCCTTGACCTCCCCGAGAGTTGAATGTCAAGATTTGGAAAGCATTCTTTCATCCAGGAGTTGAACACGTCATAAGCTGTTGCAATTTCTGGATCTTTGTAGAAATATGCAAAAGTTTGCACAATATCTGCAGTCATTTTAGATGCATTCATCGCATACCAAATTGACGCCAACACTTCATTGACCGGTCGAGTCTCACCTGCATTTACACAGGTTTTATTCGTTGCCATGGTTACATTGGTGTTTTTTCTATAGAAGAAACTACGGGACCGTATACCAACACACAGTTCTTTTTGTTTGCTGCTTGTTCCTATACTGTCTATGTTACGGAATGAAACAAAAACACTGGATCACTGCAGCCTCCAAAAGTCAGCATTATTCACTGAAAAATCACATTTATCAGTGTTTTCTAGCTTTTTACTGCAAACAGTCGTTGTCACATGATGTCAATTATAGACAAATGAAAATTTTGAAGTCAAAAAGCAAGGTGCAAACTAACTTTCAAAAATTCCTTTAGAGCTGCTTACAAGAAACACGACCACCCCACCTGAGCTCTCTCGTTACTAGTTAATTAATTTATTAATTTGTTACTAATTTACAAATACAATACAACTACGAAGTAATGCAAAATTTTCCTTTCACTTTCTGCTTGAACCATCAATAAATTAACGCGCATTTGCTGAGATAAAACTTGTTCACATTAAAACTGGCAAACACATGAATTATTTGGTACTTATCTGAACACTTATCAAAACCGCAATTAATTTCATTAAGAACAATTTTTGATAGTAGGACTTGGTCAGGGGGTTTTGGATAAACCACATTTTATTAGCAGGGTTCCACTCAACTGGAGTATTACAGAGCGGAACTATCTCGCGAAATTGTTGGTGAAAGTAATTCGCTTTGTATAATATATGAAGCGCCATTACGTCAAAATCCAATGGGATGTATTCAAGTGAACTTAAGTTCAAACCAAATTCCCAATATTGCTACAAATGTTGGACAAATACTGCGAACCAGCTTAAAATAAACGAAATAAAAAAGAGAGAAATGGTGCATGACAACTATAGGGTTTCATATAATTTCCATTATGTTCCATTGTACAATTCAATTGCTTGTCCTTGTTTGTCATAATTTGTGTAATAACGTGGCATTCACAAAATGCGCGACTTATCAAACTTCACAATACTTCAAAATTACGAGACAGAGGGAAGGGTAAAAATATCAGAAACAAAGATGTCATTAAAACTCACTATACTTTTTGCTAAGATTTAAATACTTAACGATGAACGAGCAGCTAGTAAAACTTGTTTATACCATGAAAACCCATGTGCTAATTTAGTCTCTACTATGAAGGTTTTATGTCGCAGACTTTATTAATGTGAGGCCATTTTGGCACACTGCTAAAAATATTAGAATCTTAAATGTATTTAAACACAAATGGATTTCTTAGGACGATTAGCAGAATTTGTGTTGGTCGCGGTATATTATTTCATTTCAGATGACGACAAACAAAATTACAACCAATTATTGCCTGTTTGAATTGAAACCACCCAAAAGCTTCAAGCAATATCAACTTCTGAGTGAGGATAAAAATAAATTAGAAAATAATCAATTTTTTGGTTTCAAGTACGGGCCCAACTGACGATGAACTGACACAGGTTTGATACTGAATGATAATTCAAACGTACTTTGAAGCCCATCAAGACTTGAGCGGCTCGGTGTTGGTAGTATTTCCTTTTTTTGCTTGAGTATTTTAATCAAGCACCCACTCCTTTGTCAGTGTAGTAAAACAGCCATATATGGCTGTGGATTAACCGATTATCAGTCATGGCACCTCAACCCACTCTTTATTTGACCAGCCGTTTAAATACCGGGTTTTGAGGCTTGATATGATGAAAACAACCTGAAACAGCTCCATTTGAAATATAATATAGTAATTATGGCTACATTGCATTTTATAATTTTGTAGCAGGTTAACACCAAATAGGTTCTGAAGCTTGACGGTTGTATAGTTTAACAAAGGGATAATTTAATGCCCAATATTGTCCAATTTTGCTCTTGACAACCCAAAATGCTCTAAATAAACCGTGGGCATTGCCATCACTGCCGATTATGGCGGCGCCATATATGGCTGTAGGCAGGCCTGTTAATGCTGGTCACAGCCAGGCATGGCTGTCTATATAAAATTAACGCAGTCATACATGATGGCCATACAACCTTATGTCCGTTGAAATGCAACTGCTTGTTAACGGTTCAGGAAAGGTTGACCCAGAAATTCGTTGTTCCTAAGAAAACCGGAATGTCAAAACCACTATTTAGACTTGTTGTTTGTCAAAATTTACCTCCAGATTTTATTCAAAGTTTATATTTTAAAAAACAGCAACATAAAATTACTGAGTTACCCTCAACACAAAAGCCAGCACGGCCATACATGGTGATGACCAGCCTTAAAAGGCCCTTTTCATATTCATAAATGGCACCAACATAATCGGTTTCCACTGCCATATATGGATGACTGGACCCCACTGTTCGTTTGGGACTCTTATTCCACCTTTGATCTTCACAAAGCTTTTATTTTATAACCCGTATTTGAATATAATGATTAACGCGGTTTACACATATTGCATGCATTAAAGTTCACTAAACACTAGGCATCTATGCATGCTGCCCTAAAACTCAAAAAGACGTGACAAGTTATTGTTTAATAGGTTCCTGAGTGAAGATTTCAAATCCACAAATTAATTTGATTTGAAGTGGACCCACCCTAAATGAATAAATGTCACGCATACTTAGGCAGCCAGTTGGACGCCATTTGTAAAAACAACCAGTCCACAGGAATTTTTACGTCGTATTCCATTCCAGATCTCATAACAAACATGTCGCCTCTGCACTTAGTTTGTGTTCTGTTCGTACTGATCAAGGTAGTAACGTCAAACAAAATTCATTGGGACATCCATTGTACAAGATTGAATTCACTAGAAAGAGTTGTCACAGGACCGATTCACAAACAATCCCATTTGTTCTCCCTTCTTTACCATTCGTTTCCCCAGAAATGCCAACTGAGTCCTCCTCAGGAAACTCGAGTTTTAGTATTTCCAAATCATGACGAGGACAATCTCACTTTTTATTGCCCGTTAAGATATTCGTCTTCAATAAATGTAGTGATGTCACCAGTACTAAATGTTTTCAGCGGTCTCCCTGTATTCGAAACTGGTTTCAAGTTAGGGTTATCGATTAAGACAGTGTTTGTGCTACTTCAACCAAATCAACATATCAAAAGTCCACTTACAAAGAAGTTCCAATTCAACCTGCCTGCATTGAAATTGACTTTATACTTTCTTAACAAAGCGGGCATTGGTGTTGATATTGAATGTTATCAGTATTGCTTGGGTTATAGCGTAACTGTTGCAACTCTTCAGACCAATTTACATACACCATTGTTATTACACAATAAATTGTTTAGAATCGGGATGGCTAATGTAGTTTATGCTAAAGTTTATAGTAGATTTACAGTTACACAGTTTTTGTCTGGATCTCACTGTAATGAGTGGATGCGAAGGGGATCCCTTATGCTTTTGTTTTGCTCACCAGATATTTTTTCTGTTCAAGAAATCTCGAGGGCTCACAATCTGAGTATACGCTCACTTGGAACTTACAAAGAGTTTGACGAAATAATTCCAAACAAAAATTTAGCCCAGTTTATTCTCGGTACGTACTGGTCGGCGAACTACTCTGAAGATTCAGAAGCTTACAAATCAGGCCTTGTGGTGTCGGAGTTTAATTCGATATCGTTTATATATTGTGTGCTAAAACAAAGGAGACGATGAATCGAAGGATATTTTATTTTGACTTCGGCCATTTAAAACCGAATTGTGGCTAGTTGTAGTAGTTGTGTGACCTTATACAGCGTCTACTCACAAATTGGGTTACGCGATCATAAATTATTTGCTGTAGAAGTGTGTAAATCAGTATTTAAATTTGTAGAAGTCGTGATTGGGAACGGAGTAATTCGCAGTTCCAGATTTCAGCTTTGTTTCGCGTTTCTGGGGTTTTTTGTTTGTTTGTTTTACTCAAACTGTTTGCTCGGCTATGTGTTGAAGAAACTTCCGCCTGTTCCATACACTGGTATCAAACAAATTCTGAACGATAGCTACAAAATAGTAGATTTTAATAATAAGAAGTACAATGTAAGAAGGGATCTAGCTCCTTTGTTAACGTTACGTGGTATTCAGGTCTCGACAGCTTTTCATGTTCCTAGCGGATTCAATCCGAGCCAGCAATTAGCTGAAAAGAAGATTGAGATTGGAGATAGTTCTGATGCACAGACAAGGCTAGCATTTTTCGAAAATATTTTGAAACGCGAAGCACGCTTCAAGTATGATTGCAGAGTGCTCCCTGAAGTGGTAGGCACTGCTCCACGTTTCTGGGCCATGTACACATTAAACAGGAACTGGATTGGAATAACAGTGAACCGAATTATTGAAGCAGGATTGCAAACCATGTGGTCCACATGGGTAAACCGTGTGTTTATGTTGGATATGGGACTTAAAGGAAAAGTAAGGATGACTACAGATGACAGGATTGGACCTCGTAGAATTCAGTTGTTAATGGGCATTGTGGGAGGAATGGGAACTACACTTGCATTGCTGTGTTTAGTAGCCGAAAATTTGCTGCATATGGTAAACGGTTAAAACACAAATATGCTTAAACACAGGACGTCATGTTCCGAAGCAAATTACTAATACATATAATTATTTCTAAAACTTGTCAAAGCTATTTCCTCATGAGAAATTTCCTGCAAAACCTTCAGAATTTTGAATTCTGTAGTAATCTAGCTCTAGTTATGATAAGATGTCATACGTCCACTAAGCAATATAGGTGTAAAAATAGAAGCATTTATGTGAAGTATTATGGCTTCGCATGTTTTCATGTTTTGCAACCAAAATGCATGTTGCAAGAAGTTTAACTGTATTTTTAGAATGTACCTGAAGTTTCAAGTTAAGCTTATTTGAATAGTTTATTAGTATTGATGCAGGATTGCAAACAATATGGTCCACATGGAAGGACCACACGTTAATGTTGGCTCGGAGAGTTAAAGGAGTTATATTCCGTCTAACCAAATAAAAATATAAGATTTGTAATTAATTTTGACAAAGGGCTTACGTTTTAGTGGCCCAGGTCCTATAATTTGTATGAAATTAATATAACATGCACGGAATTGTAAGCTGAAGAGTTGAATTGTTCCAAAACCTTGACACAGCTTCATGAAAATTGTTTTGTTATTCGCTTGCAATTCTACTTTAAAGTAGTACCGATACGTATACATAAAAATGTGAATAAAATATGTTTGCTGTTAAATATGAAATAACATCTTAGACTAACAACTTAAATCATATTTTCAAACGAGGTGTTTATTCATAATGATGCGTACATAATTGCATTGGATATTCTTTTGGTTCTTTTTTAAGTGTAGAAATATGTGACTTTGACTTAACAATGATTGGTGTAGTATGATACATCAGAGTGAAAATGATCCGATTTTAAAGCCACAAGTGGAAATCTGAATCCACAGTTAATCTACCAGGTATAACGTCAGGTGTATCAATACTTTAAACACGCGACATAGAAAAAAACAATTTTAATACACAGACAAAAATTATTACTTTACAACTGATAATTTGTCCGTGCCAGTACAAAATGCCGTATGCCTTCCGTGTCTAGTTTCCCCTGTAATTTGTATAAAAAAGGCTATTCACTGTCCAATCAATCCAGACATATTGTTTAAAAGTTAAAGTCCTGGCGCCAGAAAACTTTTTCGAAGTAAATGATAGCATGCCTAATTAATTACCTATGTTATTACCTAGTAATTTTCAATAGTTACATTTAAAACGGGTTGGATATTAACAAGCTAAAAAATATTAATGGGAATATTAAAATCAATTCCATCTTGAGACTTAACCGCATCCAAGTTTTAAGCAGTCAACGTAGAAAGTATGAAAGAAACGTGATCATTGACTTTATGACATAATAATGAGCATATTAGGATTAAAGCCAATCCCAAGTAAAAATTTAAGCCAAACACGGATAAAATTTTGTTTTTCCTGTTCAACCATGTAGGGAAAAACCATTAGAATACCAGTTTGAGACTATACGGTGTTTACTATTTGCAAACAATCTGCCGCTAAAATATTTATGCAATACACGAAGGATGCAATACACAGCGAGTGTAATGTTGGTTAGTTAGTTCGATCACTGACAGTGTAGGAAATATATTATACATAACGTTGTCGTATACAAAAATTGAGTTCTTTAAACAGGTATTTGCAATGTTAAACGACTAGTTTGAAAGGCTATTTCTCTGTGATTGAAATTTGTGCGCCATTCTGAAAAAAATCGTGTTACAGATTATGAATTTTACCCATTGAGCTTAAAACTCTTGCATTTCGAAGTTATTATCCAGTAGGCTACAAAATCCAAATACTTTCGCACTCGCGACTATATGATCAAAAATGGGAAAGCAATTTGGATTGATTCAGTTCACCAAGAAGTATTTGAAGTATAAGTAAATTCGATATAAGAGAAGGTATCTAACCTGTAGGATCCAGCAACATATACATATTGTGCAAAAGGAAAAACCCGTACGTAAAAAGTAATTCCGACAGTAATCGTTTTTGTGGCCTACTGTTAATGCCACGTAAAAATTAATGAGTTTCTAAACTGCCAATTTATTTTGCTCGTGGATACTTACTTAAACACATAGTTATACACGAATTCAAACTAAAGGAACGGCAGAGAAGCTTCTAGCCTCCATTTTAGCGTTAAATAAATACCTGTAGCATTGCTGAGTATCTAATTCGCAATTTTACACTATCTTCTATTAAAACTGCTGCGTTCGTTACTTTATATTTGTGATTTAACCTAAATATACTGAAAGCAATCTTTTAAACAATACAAATCGTGGGCCCAAGACTCGCCTTCATCAAGGTATGGAGTATGTAGTGAAAGTAGCTTTTTACATTCTGGTAAGCACTGCACACATCGCGCGACCTCAATTCGTTCCTGAGTGGTGGCATAGTAATTATGGCATTGATGTAAGTACTTCATTTCAAGTCTTCCTTCAATATAGAGACACCCGAGTGTCCCCAAGATATATATTTTCCCAGTCGTACAGCAAGAGCTTATGGCCGATCGATCTCCGTTATTCAAACACTCCAGTAATATTGACAAGCAGCTCTCTCCCACTTCCATACTCTGGACAGTTTCTGACCACATTTTGGCCTTTCTTGACTCAGATATTCAAACACTCCAGTAATATTGACAAGCAGCTCTCTCCCACTTCCATACTCTGGACAGTTTCTGACCACATTTTGACATTTCTTGACTCAGACTAAATGTACATTCTTTACAATGGCTAAATCTAATAGTTGGAGTGGAAATAACTTAGAGTTAGAAACAATGTCTAACGATTTACGAGATAATTACATGACAGTTCTGAATGCTCCAGCTTTAAAAATTCTAGTTCGGAATAGAAACGGCGGACCTCAATTCGAAATAATTTGCAATGAGTATTGCTCAGCCAACACTGGAGTAAATCTTTATTCAGAGGTGAACTTTTTGGACATTCACAAAACGTGGTTCAGGTCAGGCCAAGGTAGAAAACTTCAAGCATGGGTCTCTTTCGTAGAAGACGTATTTTATGCTGAAGCTCAAGCTAACAATTTTCTATGTGACCGCTTGCATAAAGAACGTAAATACAGCCGCGAGTTGTTAGAAAGTGTCAGGTACTGTTGGGGCAAACAGATGTTAGCAATTGAGATAAGTAAACGCCACAATTTCACGTTTAAGCCCTATAGCGAAGCTTCTTGGTCTAAAAACTTCATTAGTTTTGATTTCAGACGGGAACATAAGCTTCAATATGAATGGTCAGAAGGAATGCATTTACAGTATTATTCCGGTTACTTCTATTTTTACTGCCTTTACAACCACGTTAAGTATGGCCCAAGACAAATTAATTATTGGGTGTGGTGGCAGCCTGCAACCGCATTAGTCTGGGAGGTTGGGGTTGTTGTAGGCTTGACAAGCTTAGCAATCCAATTTATTTGGATAAAAAAATCAAGGTCTGGGTTTGGTTTGAACAGGAAAAGTATTGTTTCCATTTGCATTGTGCTTGGAACGTTCGTCTTTAAAAGTCGATATGAAGTAGAAGTTACCAGTTTGGTCATTGTTGAGGAAGAAATGCTGCCGTTTGTAACATTGCGCGATTTAAAAGAAGCCGGCTTCCGACTAGGATCTGTGAATACCACCTATAAGGAAACATGTGAGAACAAGACGGCTTGGCCGATGCAATCTCGGTGGAGTTATTATTATACGCACATGTATAGAAATGGTTACAAGAGAAGATTTGGGCCGACAATTGACTGTTTTCACGTGTTGGAAGAAGTACAGACAGAACCATGGTATCTTGTAATATACACAGCAAATCGGTATTGGGTAATGCAAACTCTCCAAGAAGTAAGAGAGGCGGGGCTCGTCAATCAATGGAATGAAATGGCGAAATTCATGGAAAAAAAATTTGGAAAGAGAATTTTATCATTTAGGTCCAAATTCGGACCGTGATGCGAACTTTATTCTAAATCGTAAGTTGGTTTCCATGTACATTGGTGTATGCTTGATTTTCACTTCTGCTACATTTTGTTTGCTCATTGAAATATTGTATATAAAATGGACAAAAAATGTGGTGTGGTTGCACAAAGGAATCACATCTTATGCTAATGACTTAGATTGGACTAAGGTTCTAATATACTGGGTTACTGTAATCTACGCAACGACAACGTGTCAGCTTGCTCACATGGCAATTAAACTAGGAAATTGTTTAAGGAACCCTCTTCACTCTATTCTACGTTACAAGAAAAACACATGTAAATATTGCCACATGTGGGTAATTGGTAAATGCTATCAATAACGATTTCCGAATGATTTATAGCCAAAATGGGTATTAATCGTTAGCAAAAAACATATCATATTTTGATTGCCAGAATTCACAATGTTTTATCTTTCACCGAATACTTGTAAATGTTAATGAATTCTTTCATTAAAGTAAAAGTAATATAAAGACGCATGGCTACGGCTCCAGAGAACGTAAAGAAACGACCGCAAATAAATTCAGGCCGAACCCTTTGTATTACACCCAGAACTCTTAGAAATAGCTCTTGAATGATAACTCACACGCCAGGTCAAAAGCATAAACCAAAGGTTTGATCTTGGCCACCGGTTACTTTTATAACGAGTGTAAACCTCGACACTATTTCAAATCAACTTTCAGAGAGAACACTCCTCGTTCAAAATGGTTTGTTAAGCCTTGCACTCTCCAATTCCATTTATCCACAATATTGAAACCGTGCCCTAGAGAATTAATTTCCAAAGGTCCTAAGATCTGTACATTATCTGTTGTATATTTACAAACTCCATTTATTCACTTATTTCCATATAAATTAATGCTTTTAATGCTATAACTAACTGCAATTACAGTTAAATATATGGAGCACAAGTTCCGAATTGACACATAAAAAGTAAGTAAGTAATTTACAAATACAATACAAGTACGAAGTACTGCAAAAAAAATCCTTTTAGCTTAAACTATCCATAAATTCACGCGCTTTTGCCGAAATATGTATAAGTTGTTCGCATTAAATATGGCAACACATAAAATATTTGGTATTTATCTGAACATGCAAATTTTCTTTTATAAGGCATGATTCAAATGCAGCGATTATCGTAACCAGAATTTAAGTAAACACTTGTATTTAGTCCAATCCAAAAAATTATATAACCTTAGGCATGCTCAATTTGGAATTCAATACACTACACAAAATAAGGCGGCCAGATGTCTTTTCATTTCGATGTTTTCAAATACAAATCAATTCATACATACACATGTTACACTCATCTTACGCAAGAATACTATGTCAACCAACAGTTTGCCGATTTGTAAGCAAATTTCGGAGTTTCAGATAAAATTTATGTACTAAACACTAAACAGTTGGCTTGTGGTCACCATTGTATCCACTGTGGAGTCCCGCAGCTTAGTGAAGTAGTTAACCTTAATTTCTTTGTCTATTATTCCTACTCTCCCAACTGGCATTGCGATTGGCTTAATGTATAGCAGTACTTTTCTCTTGTACCTCACTCCAAGTTTGACTTGAGCCAAATCGTTTGTCCATTTTTGAATAATCTGCGTGGAAGCCTCAAACAAATCACATCCGAGTTTCAACATCATGCCAAGTGCAGTTACACTAACAAGTATCAACATCATTCCAACCAGTATCACAAGTGGATCGCTCTGATACTTGCCCACCATTCCTACATGAATTCCCAGTAGAATTCCAAGGTACGCTTCGCTGAAAACAGCAGTTGAGAGATGCACATCCATTGGAACCAGAATTCGTTGGATAATCTCCAATTTAGAATATGCCACGAATGAAGTCCGCCCAAGTGGCCGTCCTGCGAGATCTTGTACGAACAAAACATGGCCAAACTTACTTACAAATCCACAAAGTACGAAGATTTTCGCGCTCATTGTTCCTACTTGGCAGGCCCATACAAGTGCACAGTAGCGGATTGATTTGATAATGAAATATGCCAGGTAATTATCTTCATAGCCGACCATTTGCAGCAAAATGTTCCCAATAACATGCAACGGCTCCAAGTTTGCAAACACTAAAAACATGGAGAAGATGGCTACAAGAAATGTATATGGTACTGCAAAAAACGAGGCTGCAATAGCAACCCGTTTTAATGCAATATGTCTCTCTGCAAAGTCCTTTCGGACCTTTAGGTCGTTCAATAACCAATTGCAACAGAAGACAAAATCTCCCGCAAATTGCATTAGAAGTACATCTAGCAGGACCGTAACACAAAACGAAAACGTTATCAAGCTTGTTACAACTAATTCGATGCTTGTCATTTGGTCTTTATAGAACAGGGCCATGATACAAATAAAAACTGCAACAAATTTCATTGAGAAAGATTTTGTGTAGTAAGACTTCGTTAGGTGGTTTTGGACAGACCAAAGTTTGTTAGTAGGGTCCCACTGCACTGGGGTATTACAGAGCGGAACTATATCGCAAAATCGTTGGTGAAAGTTATTCGCTTTGTATATTATATGAAGCGCCATTACGGCTATATTCAATAGGATTTTGTATGGTGAATTTTGTTCGCATAAAATTGCGACTATTGGCTAGAATTGTTAGACGAATACTGCGAAGCAGCTTACAATAAATGAGTTTAAAGAGAGAAATGGTGCATGACAATTGTCGGGTTTCAAATACTTTCCGTTTTGTTCCATTGTACAATTCAATGCTTGTCCTTGTTTGTACCAATTTATGTGTCATAAAATAACAAAACCTTCACAAAATGCGCGGGTTGCTAACATTCAAAATGCTTGATTGCGAGTCAGCGAAGGGCAAAATCATCAGAAACAAGGTACAGTGGAAATTTGCTCAGAGTTAAGTATTTAACGATGAACGAGCATTGAGAAAGTAAAAAAATATTTATACCATGATACCCCACGTGCCAATTTAGTCCGTACCATGAAGGTTTCATGTTTCAATAAAAAAAAGTCCACAGACTTCATTAATTTGAGGGCATTTTGGCACGCTCTTAGAAATGACCTGGGTTAAATTGAAAAATTAGGAGAAATTGATTTAAGTTTGTTCCTGTTAGCAGACTGATTTATTAAGCACAATGAAACGTGGTTGAATTTAGGTGGGCCCGGGGGGAAATGTCTGGAGAGAGACCGTTACTTTTGAATATTACATTTATCATATACTGGGGATATGCATATTTGACAGTTTGCCTAATTAGATAACTTGCCAACTAATGAATTAGAGAAATCAGAGCTAGAGTCTCTCTTTATCTTGCTTTGCTTTGTAGCTCAAAGGTGTTGAGGATGGCTATGAAAAACGCAGCAATTCGTTTCGTCCAGCGTTTAAGAAAAAAGATCTGAAATTGGATAGTATGACGCCTAATAAACGTGAGCGATTGATACATTGTCATCATTGCATTAATTATGATATTCATTATGTAATTTAAATTCGATAAAAAAGCCTCACTCGTTTGAACAAAAAGTATGTATGATGTGTAATTGTTTTATTGTGTAATTTATTCTCTTATACATATTGTAAGCAGTTTTGTACAAGCCCCAAGTTGTGTATGTTGTGTGTTTGTTCTAGGTGACGATGTTTTATAAGGCTCACCGTAAACCTTCCTTTCGATAGCTCTGGGTTGTAGTTATGATGACGCTGGACTAACTTGCCTCGACGCTGACTTAGCCAATAAACCGATGAAAATAAGGGAAACTCAATACAGCATGAATTATCCACTTTACTTTACTTTATTGACCTCAACTAATGACAATTAGCAACGATTTTAACTACAATTAACGTTTAATGTCAAGTCCTATCTGACAATAATATAAAAAACTTTAACTCTTTCGTTGAGTTCTGATCTCTCAATCTTGATCTGAGCTCTGACTCTGAATGAATATGATACATAAAAAAAGGCAATGAATTTCTCTCAATACAATTTTCCGTTCACCAAATTTTAAAACACGCGGTAGTCTTGACAAAAGGTCACAAGCTGCCCCAAACCACGACACTAGGTATATTATCATTACAGATTTTTCCAAAGCCTTATTAAGCGAGTTATTAAGCAAAACTAATGCTATGTAACTATGTTTGTATTACCGTGCCAAATATAGTTTTGAATGACCTATTTCAATTAAACATAACATACCAACTTATATTAAATAACCGTATACAAAACTTGTATACCTAAACTAAATGTTTTGAATGAAGCTTTGAGAACTAGAGTTACAAGCACATAAGTAATGTTTTCTTTTTCATGTAAGTTCATACCACGATATTGACTAATCATTATTATTGCGGTGCATACAACTCCCTAGTGGATATAATTGTATCCACAATGAAGTCCAGAAGGTTTCCGTAGTAGTTCATTTTGATGTCTTCATCCACAATTCCCACCTGCCCTGCCGGCATCGCAATCGGCTTAATACTCCTCAGTATCTTCTTCTTCATGGCTATTTTGGTTTTTGATTCGGCCAAGTCATTAGTCCAATTTTCCAGAACTGAGCAGGATGCCTGATACATGGTACACCCCAATTTGAGCTGAACGTTGAGTCCACTGAAGCAGACGAACATTGCAGTTATCGCGACCATTGTAGCGAGTAAGTCATTGTTGTACCGTCCGACCATCGCGACTTGGGTTCCAAACACGATTCCGAAGAAGGCTCCACCGAAGATGCTGGTACTCAGTTTTAGTTCAATTGGGGAAACGATTTGTCTGAGTATTGAGGATTGCGCATACACAGCCAATGATTTCTCTTCCAAGGGATGTTCAGAGAGCCAACGGAACAATAGGATTCTGGTAAAACAATTCAGAAAATTGAAGGTCAGCTTGAGTACAGGTTTAAAAGTTTGTACATTCCCCCTGTGTTTTTACAAGGAAGTTTTTAGTTGTTTGGAGGGTGTTCCTCAGTTAAGAAATATTTTCTAAAAATTGTGCCTGTCTGTCCTAAGGGGACGTGTACAAAGAACGTCACGCCAAAAACTGGAATTTTTGTACCCACCCCTCTTCTGTCACACTTGTGTCAAAAAATTCCAGGCACCCTACCCCCATCATGTCACAGTCACACAATATAATATACATACCATATTTTTAACAAGCACTATTGGCCTTAGCGTCTTGTTTTAAACAATAATATCGGCAATCATTACGAAACAACTCGGTACTAAAGTTTTTAGACCGAAATTTAGTACATAGTTTCAACAATTTAAAAAAGAAACAATTTCATTGACACAATCGCCAAATCCTGAATCAGAGTTTCCAAACGGGAATTCACTTGTTCAGTTGAGGACCATACATTCTTACATCATGCAATTTGGACTAGCAACATTTGACCCAACTAAGAAATAACCATGTGACAGTAACGAATGCCATGGCTAAAGGAACTTGTAATTACACGTTTGCTTAAACATACCTCTACCAAAAGCATCAAGAAAATTTGGTTTGTAACTGAAAACAGTTTTTGGCAGAATCAAACATACCGTTCTGCCAGTAAATGATTAGATCGCCCTTGAAAGTGCGACCTAACGCTGTTTTTAAAACACTGGGAACATAATGATATTAAAGTATTTAGGTATAATTATGAATTGTTATGTGACGTCACAAAATCTTCAGACCCACCCACCCTCATGTCAC
>JAAXOA010000905.1:0-18584 GCA_036561885.1 Salina celebensis
ATACGGATCTTAACAAAATTATTAATACTGATGGCTGTAAAATATACCATTAATTGTTGGCAAACCGGGCATCCACCACTATGGTTCAAAGCAGGGACAAAACCTAAATTAAGAATGTCAGTTCGACTACTTGGATCGCAAATGTAGTAAGCATTAATGTGTATAAATTACGTAATATATAATACAGATGTGATAATATTATACGTAATAATAATAATAATTCTGGCATAAGTAAAAATACAAGTAAATGATTCATATTGTTATACGTTTTCATGTGGAACGTAATTAATTATACAAAAGTTTTCCGTACAAATATTTTTCGCCGTTATAAAGAAAACTTCCGTAATAAAAAGTTGGATTCCTTAAACTTTTGTGGCTTCCAATCCCATCAAAGTTTAGTTTGAGATGTAAGTGCGGAAGAATCATCATGACCGGAAATGAATTACCGAATTAAAGGAAAATATGTACATATTATTCCATTGCAAATTCGGCTTCATTTTGCGTAAAGTTTAGTCTGGCGCGTGTCGTATATAGCATAGAAGAAATAGTAAAATTTGTTGAATACGTTGTAACGTCGTCAATCCGTTAATAGATTAATATGAGATAATGCCCGTTTCCATCTTATCCATCCATCCATTTTTTAAAAAGTGTTACTGGATACGCAGCAGTTATATTTATAAAAATTGTAGTAATTTCGTTTTATTTTTGTTTTAAAAGGAAGGTTCAACGAGTTAACTTTTTGTTTGACCACTTGCCAGTGAAACGCATAGAAATCTTGTAAATAATCTCTGAGAGATGGGCCATAGCAATTTAAAATTTTGCGTCTTCGCTTTTTACTTTTCATGAATGAAAGATATTTTTGCTTTACATTATCAAAAATCTGACACTTGAAAGTGTGGCATTGAAACACACATAAGACATAACTGCGATAACGAAGGGCAACGCAAAACTCGCATGTTTTTACAATTGTTGAGCATTCCGCAATCTCAACACTTACAATTAGTTCCATTGTGGAGTGAAGAAGTGGTGTGTACTGTGCTAGGAAAAAAATAGTCTTCTACTCTGGCTCTGGCCGACGGATGAAAGTGGATGCTTTTTTGTACTTGTAGAAGAGCTAAACGTTTCTCTGTCGTCTGGCCAGAGTAGAAGACTATTTTTTCCTAGCACTGTACCAATTGAACTGTGTGTCCACGAAGCCTGAGTCGTCTGCGTCTAAAATAATAAAAGAAATATTTAATTTTTACCAAATATATTGCAGAAATATTACTTTCCTAGGGTGTTTTAAATGAATTTACCTCATGATTTGAAAAACTGACTGATATTTGGCGGTTTGATTTAGACGTAACAAAACAGACTCGTACTGAATATAACTGCTGAATTTTTTTCGGAGATATAATATTCGGCGCCATCTTGCTTCAATGTATCTATTGATTTTATCCGCTGTAGTGAGGATAACCAACAAAAGGACATTCACTTCATTTGGTAACTGAAAGCAAACTAAACGAGTTTAACATGAGCATTTTGGTATGAGAAGTACTTTGCTGTGGTTGTGATTGAAAACAAAATTTTATCTTTGCTGGCAATTCATCTTTTCAAGCCGATTTCAAGTTTCACTCACTCATATAGTATACATGCAGATGTAATATGTTATTATACAGTCTAGGTTCAAAAATAAGTACCCAAAAGGAATTTATAAACATGTACTGTAAATATTTTAAAAAAACATGAATAAAAAAGTTTGTCTTGTTGAAGTTCTGTTTGGCAAGAAAAAAAAAACAACTTTGGAAAGTATTAACAAATGCGGTCGTGAAATTTATAAATACACATGCCTAGACTGTTACATATTGATCTTCATATTTCCGGTAAACACTTGACGTTCCTTACATCTAAATCATCAGGTACATGGGTGGTTGGTTTTTATCACTCATTTGAAATAAAAAAAGGAAAACATTGGAGAAAATACTAGTTTTTTAAAAACATAAACCAAGAATTAACATATGGCTGTAATATTAAATACACATCGTCAATAACTAATTGTGGAAAGAATGAACACATTGACTGATTCCGGTTTATCACGGTTTTCAAAACGGTCGGTTTTAATATTGGTAAAACATTTTGCAGGGGCAGGTTTTGGGGGTTGTATTTACTGATTTTTTGTATTTACGGAGGGTATGCGGGTCCGTGACGCTGAACACACTCCCGAGCAGAAATGGGTCTTGGGATTGTCCCAACATGGTATGACGTTTTTTATACGGAGTTTCAGTGATGGAAGTTACTTGTTAGCTTCACCCAACACTTATGATAACTCCAGAAAGAGTGTTATAACAAGTACGAACAAGCAGGGATGGCAATTTCATTACAGAAATTGATATACTGCATTCCGACCTCCTGGGTTCTCCCAACACTGAAGTTGTACACAAACATTGTCCTAAAGATTTGACATTTTTGCAACATGGTTTTGAAGATTTCTGTATGGAAAGTCCAAAGCAGGCATTATTTTAGTATTTTAACGTTGAGCATGTGAACATTCGTCGATGTTCTACGTACCTACGAAAAGCCTACATCACAGCTCCTCCGTATCTGTTCAGAATAATATATATTATTGATTATCGATACGTTTATTGATTCACATCTATCCATAAATAGATTTCTGTTGTTCTTTCAGCATCAAATCATACCTTGACATGGCTTTACAAACAAATTCAGACACGTTACATTCAAAACATTGTTTACTGCGTTTGTGTCTGGTTTTCCTCACAAGGTTGGTTCACATGTTAAGTAGTTGAGTCAGTGTTGTTGACGTTATCAGACTTTTGTAGTCTTGTTGAAAACGGTGTTGACCAATCCAACTAATGCAAAGCCATAAATAATTTAACTGCATATATACATAAATTTAATCGTTATAATTTCTTAGTCACAGCATACAACAACATATGTATGTTATAAATAATCTAATAGGATGCAAATTGAACAAGCATTTCGACAGCCAGTAAAATGAATGATACAGCTAACAATACAAAGAATATTGCGGAAATATTTTCTAGCTCTTGAATGTTCACTTGTTCCGCTGTCGATTCAATTTCGCTATTAATCCGATTATTTACTCTTGCTTCGCTGTAAGTCAAAGGGTTGCCTATTTGTAGATCAGACCTAATGTTATTTAACTGCTTTAAAGCACTCCATTGTCTCATAACTTCCTTGTTGTAAGAAAGTCGTTGCAAAATACCAAAGTCATTCCAAGCAGTTAGAATATTTTGGAAACTAGCAATAAACGGAACCTGCCTGTCAATATACCATAACCATGGATATGCACCTGACTCAGAAATGAAACGTTTGACAAGCCTTCTATCCTGATGAATTTCAAAAAAGGGCAAGATATGATGAAGATTGTATCTTTTCTTCACACTAATTGAAGCGGAGAGTATGACAAGTCTACGTGAGGTGTTGCAATGATCCACCTCCGAAGTTTTCTGTCCGTTGTGGCTCATAATCTTGACGCACTTTATGGATTTTCCACCCGCAATCTGGCTACCTAGTCGGGCAAGGTTTTCAAAATAAATATACCTGATGTTCTGCAAATGACTAGCTGTTATTCCCTTCCACCGTGTTTTCTCTCCTACAAAGCCAGTGGCCGAGTTATCACTAGAAAACTCATGCCTTGCTCCCACACGTGCAATTATCAGAGCTTTGAATTTATTGTTAATCTCGAAGATCTCCTTTAAATTTTCTGGAATATATTTTGGTTTTTCAGGTGTTGCCATTGCAGATGTCATTGAAGAACTAATCATGTTTCTAAGAATGACAGTTGCAAACATCCAAACTAAGCCAATGATTCTTGCTCTAACATAGAGTCTAAAATGCATTGTGCTTGATGATCCATTTTCAAATAATACTTCTAATGCCCAAAACCATTGATTTGCAATACCAATTAGAGTGAATGTGACTGACGCAAAAGTTGTTGCTACCAATACCCACACCCAGTCATCTGCAATATAGGTAAAAATTGTTAGTAAATTGTTACGATTGAGTTTTTCATCCTTCCCTAGAATAACGGAATACTGCAAGCGCTGATACTCAATGGTAATCGAAAGATATGATATCGTTGTAGCATCAGACCTCTCACTAAATGCCTCATATGCAGTTGCGTAGAAAATGTATTTCTTGATAAAATATTGTAGGAAATTGTCACTGCAGTTTCTAGTGCCAGCAAAGGCCGTCAAAAGACACTCCTCAATATCAACAAACCCAGTACCACGGTCCTTCATTAACAGGAAATCTGTACACACCGATTTCTTTAATGGTTCTGCTTGGCGTATGCTACCAAGGTCATTAATGTTTTTGCTATGGGATAGAGGTGCCCTCGACAACGTAAGCTGGGGAATATCCGAACATGCCACTTTGCGTAACGGTATAATTGTAAGCAATGTTTGGTAGTATTTAATAATGCTCATTTTGTTCGTCATTTCCGATTTCAATGCAATAGTCTTATCACATGAAGGGCAATCTTGAAGTATTAGGAAATCCTTCCGATATTTGTATCTTTGGACGGGTGAGTTAAAGACAAACACCAAAACTTGGCTGATTGGCATGTAAGATGGTAATTTAATATAATAATGAAACTTTTCCCAGTCAACAAAAGAAGCAAGACGACGTTGATATGAAAAGCAAATCAACGCAGTAGGGGCAATCCTAGAAACGTAATAGCTGTCATGCGGTAATCCGGATTTCCAGCGAGATGAAAATATTGCTGCAGCTAGGTCGACTGAAAGGGTATCCTGAAATGGAAACGTTCCGTGAATATCTGCTGATGTAGCCAAACGACCTGGACTAATGAGCATAACCATGCAATTTGGTGTAAATTTTAAACGACTAAATAGCCTTCTATAAGAGAGAAAACTCATCAGATGAAGCGTATTCTCAGGCTTTGCTCTGATGCTGGAGCACGTGACGCCAAAAGTGGAGAAAAGGTCTATGTTAAAACCATAATTTTTGTCCTGAATGCTCCCTTCATGGAAGGAGAAAATGAGGGTACAATGAGAAGTATGCAACGCATGGTCTAGGCTGTAGAACACATTACATGCGGTGCAATGACTAATCAGAAAAATTGTTAGAAGAATTAGTTTTCGAAATATCTCAAAATATTCCAGAATTATACAAAGTTTCCGAGCCATGTTCTCTTTTGCTGCCTTAAAAATATATATATAACTTTCATCAATCCTTACACCGCAATATCTAGTTTGAATTTAAGAACATTCAGTCACCTCTAGTTAAAATTAATAGTCTACTTTACAAATACATAGTTTGTTTCCATAATCACTATCCTTCTTTTTAGAAGACATGCCCTACTTCACCCAAGCATCCGAAAAAGAAGTAGATGTGCTTTCATTAACTGAATTAAGCCTCGTAAAAACCATTCAAAAACGAGAATAATTTGAGTGTTTAAAAACTCTTCACGAAATTTTAACTTAAAGCTCCACCACACTAAGGTATTCTAAAAACTTTTAAGCTTTCATATGTTCCAATTATTTTGCACACAAGTGGAAAGTGCTTTAAAATGAAGCTTTTGATGAAAGTTTTACAAGTCCATACAAAGATTAATTTTGCTGTTAATTCTGAAGAATGTTGCAATCTCATTAGTATACTATCTCTAAATGGTCGTAGCAATATATTTCCAAACACTATATCTGTGGCCGATAACTGGAAGAAATATTTATAACTTCACATTGATTCCAGAATCAGCTTACTCTTATAGACTCAATGTCAAACACAGAGTACAACCGTAACAGCTTCAAAGCCATGGGAAGTGTGCGTTGGCAAGTTTTGGCAACTTGCTATACTCAGATTCTAGAAAAACACCAGTGCTTAAAGTGCGATTAGTGAAGCAATCATTGAGAACACTTACAGGACAAATATACGACGTTCTCCATATCTGTAAGGTAACTCAGATATTTGCAAGAATCTTGAGGTACAGAATTGAGTACACTAACTTCATATAATGTTCATAAATTTTCAGTCCACATTGCAACATGGTATGCGGATTCTTGCCTGATACGATAAGTTTCATTTGTGAGATACCCGAATAGGTTGCTGAGGCATATTATTTATACCGTAAATAAAATTAGAAATGAGAATAAAACACTTTTCATGTGAGATTTGGATAATTATGGATGAGTAAACTAAACTTTGTGAATTGAAAGGAAGTAGGGAATACAGCGAAATCTGTGTTCTTGCAAATCGCAACACTGATAAATTTCCTCTTAGTACTACTTTAGGGCTACCTAACCCAATTTAAGTAAATGTAAGAGATTTTCTGCAAATTAAAACTCGCTTATTGCAATCAATGATTTTAAGTACTTTTTATACCATCCTGGGCTCATGTTCTCAGGAACATGAAAACACATATAGCAACGTGTTTTTACCACATATTACCAGCATTCGAACGCGTGACCAAAACTTATTTTGTGTCAGTTAATTAGTGACCCATGTTATATGTCCAAAAACTCATTAAAGCTACCTTTGCCTTTACGTGGTTAATTGATTCCTCAGAATTTTATACAACTTTTAATGAGATTGTTTGCGTGATGGGATCTAAATTGAATTCACCAGGAACATGGTTTGATTTATTATTACACCCATACCATACTCGTGTGGTCCACAGATTGGAAATTTTAGACTTTTTTTTACGTTATCCTGGAATTTACGGATTCAGTGGAGTCCGATTTTCAAAATGTACTTCAGCAGGCGCCAAATTTACATTTTTTCCATGCAACGAAGATTTACGATTGTGTGTTTGATCAAAACATTGTTCTTTCTTGTTGGAAATGATGCATTCCCAATTCTTCAGGACGTAAATTCGCATCAGTTTTTTCACACAACAATTCACGTCATAAGGGAAGCTACTTGGCGGGACGAATGGTACAAAGAGAGATTCAAGGACCGCGACACAAACGAGGTGCTAAGGAACATCCCAACACAGTTCTCAAACACAAACGTAATTGCCACTTGGATTATTCGGACCTCCAATTTGGGGCTCAACGATATAAAACCTACACAGAAAAATTTAAACAAAGTTTTGGCTCTAAATCCGATTTCTGAAAAGGTCGCTGGTCGATGTTATAGCTCGGATGGCCGGAAAACGCTGACGCTAATAGTTACTGATATACGGCAGGTGTTTTTCTCCTCCATACCACATGGTGGATCATCAGATGAGCAATTCCATTCTAATTGGGGCGCTTGGTTACTTTATGTAACGTTTGGCCGGAAAATCACGCTTTACAAGACAGATCTGGCTATTCTTGCAGCCACAACTGAACGACTGGATCGATTCTTTAAAGTACACTATCGAGAAGGACTTTTCCTTCCTCCGTTCTTTGTACTGATACTTCTGTACAAATATCCGCATGATCATCAAAGTGAGGCTTATGATGTGGCAGTTCCGTGCATCTCTTGCTCAATGACTTTGCAACTGTACGAGCAAAAAAAGTATTTTCAACTCGCGACACATCATCGAATACTTGGTGTTCTAAAATGGTATGCGACTGGTCAGCATGGTCTGATAGAAATGCAAATTCTCGAAGACGTTTCTGAAACAGAAAATCGTATGGACGAATGTAGCTACTCAGAGAGTATGCAAGAAAACTTTCCAAGTACTACTTTGGAATTTTGCTTAAATTTAAGCCGATTTCCCATTCTGCTCTTGGCAAGCAAACTGAATGTGTCTGTTACATCTGGAAGCCAATTACAATCTGCCAGCCCAACGTTTTTCCGCAGATACCCTGATGTTTTCATCCTTACTGGAATGCTTCACAGAAAAGAGTTTCAGAATACATATCTTGAGGTGCACCATATGTACTTATCAGATAATGTTCAAGTAAGTGTCACCTACAATAAAAGTGGCTTAGCTTCCAAAGCCACGCGTGTTGTTGAAACTCTTGTGTCCCCACTTGACGAATGTACGTGGCTGGGATTTTGTTTGTCAGTTTTTGTAATATTTTCAACTTTCTGGCTTCAGTCACAAAGTTCCGCCTATAAACGGCTGATGAAAACTTTCGTTTGGATGCTTCAAGGTCCCGCTAGAAACCGTCCAGCTCTTCACGCAATGGCGCTGATTCTGTGTGTCTGTTTAAAAATGTTCTATGGTGCCTCATTAACAAGTAATTTTACTCTTAAACCAGGGCCCGCTCCACTCAAAACTATTGCGGAAGCACTTCTTCGAGGATTTAAATTTGATCAGGATGCAGATACTACGATCGACATTGAAAATGTGAAATTAAAATTGGCACGAGATGGGTATCTGAGGGATACAACGGGGAATAGACTCGGCCTTTTAAGCACTGAAAATAGAAACGTTGATCTATCGAAACTTTTGCGTGTGCACAAGAAGTATTCAGTTTTAAACTCTGACAGAAGGTACCAAGCCACACCCTTTGACAAAATAGAGAGATCGTATGGATTTGATTTGGATATTTACCGCATATATTCCAATGTTAATGAATTGATATGCAAAGAAATAAGCCGAGTACTGTATGACAGTGGAGTAAGGATATTTTGGATTTCGATGAAAATTCATAGGGATATATATTTCAAGTACCGAGCAAAGCCAATAGACCATTCTAAGCAGGAAAATACTGAATGGAAAAATATCATCCGAGCAATGATTAATATAGTAGTACTTAATGCGTTGGTTTCCCTTGTAATTTGTGTCGTAGAAATCTTATTTCATGTACAACATACATAAATACTTCCGAATGTTTGTTGAATATAAGAAACGTATTATGTTTTAAAACCGTTACTAACATAAATTTCATAAAAGGGTGAGCCTCATGTACTGTCCAAGGTTTGGATAACAATTAACTATCTAAAATCAGGCGTTATGGTTCATATCGCAATTCGTATTAAGCAGGAACGAGCTAAGATGATTTACACAGAAATTCACATTTTCAAATTAGTCAAAAAGGAGCATCTTTGTATATTTCTGTACACATTGTACACCACAATATTTTTGTACACATTCGTGCAAAATTTCAGGTTTCTCGCTTCAAAACTATGACCTGACCATGCATGTCGTTTACGTCTTATTCTACCCCTCTTGTGTCACCCGTTTCGAGTTTTTTGCTGAAAGTTTGGCCACACGCTTAACAGCTATGGCTAAAATCAGAGAAAGAAACTCAACAAATTTCAAGCACCATTTTTTCATTATGGGATCACATAGTGTACTTTAACACGTATGCATATTTTGACTCGATTAAACATTTTTTGATGATCCCAACGTCAACTTTTAGTTAAACAATGCATATTTTACCGACTTTTACTGTTTTTCTAAAGGATATTTCATAACAGAATTAATTTACTTGAAAAAGATTGCATGCTGATAGTGATAATCCACCACGTGTCAAATCTAAATCGATACAGTTCCGCCAATTAAAAAATGGTCCAATCAATAAATTCTTATACAAAGAAAAACAATATAGCCATATCATGCAAATGGTAATTAAAGAGAAATGAAGCAATCAAAAATTGAAACTAGAGCTACTTCTTTTCCACATACACCAGAGGTTTTACATGGTTCTCCTTGCACGGCACTCATTTATCGATATTAATCAGTCAAAATTTTCACAAACAGTTTAAAATTCCTTTACTAAAACATTTCAATATGTACATTGCAAAGAAAACGTTTTCTGTATATTTGCATGCACTCAGTCACTGCATGTTGCTAATACCTTTGATGGCAGAGTGCTACAAAGAAGTTCCTGAAATCGGTCATGTTTCCAAATCTCTCCGTTATTTCCTGGAACAGACCCTGATAGGGTGCACAATTCGACTTATATCTGATCCATTACGTGCAGAGGACACCAGACACATGAAATATTTGCGATCGCTGTTTGGAACTTGCAAGAAAACCTGTAATCCTTTCATTCTTGACATCTATAATAGATCGGGAAGTGCAGCTGTTGAAAGTGTCAGAAGCGAGACTTCACATGGACTTAAATACGAATTTCACACAACTTCTCCCCCCAATTTACAATTCAGGCGGTACACTGTGTGCTATAGTCACATGTATTTTATTCTGGACGAGGTAGATGTTGAAACTGCTGTGTCTTATCACTTCGTAAACTTCGACCGACAACGTGAATCTCCAGAATTTATTATCTTTTTTGATGCTTCGTTTCAAAAGCCGAACTTAGCAAAGTACTTTCGTCTCCAAGAGTTTTATGGGGTGTTCTTGGACTACAGGATATATATATACGAAGATAAGCCAGGTGGCATGCTAAAAATCAGAATGATTTGCATTATTTGTTTTTCCCCAGCGTTCATAAGTTCAGGCAGAGAATATTTGGTTAAAATGCGGCTAAACTCTAATACCAATATGAATGCCATTTGGAGATACGTTCACATAGATCATTATGGGGAGAAAGTAAGTTGTAGTAGGTGCCGCAAGCATAAAGTAATAAACCGCAACACGAAAAAAGTGCATGAAATTCTTGAAGGAATGTTTAATATAAGTTTGGTTCGCGAAGAACCTTTTGTTGAGCCTACCAAATATTATGGAAGGTTGGGTATGTACGGACTGATAACTACTGGACCTTTATTAGATAAGTTTTTGCAGCAGCGTTCGCCTACCTCCTCTCTTCATCCCCAGTGTACTGCATCCTTTTCAGTTCAAATGTTTTCGGTTGTACACATGTCGTCCCTAGCCCAGCAAGGCTGGCGCTCAGTTTTTGTTCCAGTTTCCAGCGAAGTTTGGCTGATTCTGTTTATCGCAGCAGTACTAGTGACACGCGAAGTTAAAATGCTAGAAAATGGACCCTACGCAAAAACAGTGTTAAGCATTATTGCACCACTGACCGACCACTCTCACAACTTTACGAACAGGACCACGTCAAAGTTGGTTGTTTTATTTTGGTCATGGCTTTGCCTATCCATTACAGTTCTGTACAGTGGGGATTTGGCTGCCTCAATTTCTGTTATTAAAACCCCCAACATTCCACTAACGGTTATTGATTTGCAGGAATCCAATCACAAAATTGTGACAACCGCCACTTTATCCAGCAATGGAAGCAGTGTTTCAGTTCTGTTGGATACAATTGACTTGCTTTTTGCACAAACAATCCATGAATCAGAACATCCCAAGTGGAATCATAAGCGACTGAAGAAATTTGCGTCTAAACTACGAAAACATTTCTGTCCCTCAAAAAATGTCAATCTTGTCATAGACGATCCTAAAAGACCCTTCCAATGTCGTACTGTGTCAAATCAAGATTTGTCTTTTGTCACATTTATTGATATGGCCCCACTCCTAAATTCAATTAGATTTTCGTTTCAGCTAAGCTCAGAGTTTTGGACTAGTCAGTTGATTCATATTCCTGAGTATCAAAAACAAGAAGTGATCATTATACAGCAAAACTATTTTGCAAAGCTTGTTTATCCTGTACTTGGGGCATGGTGGGTATCGGGACTTGAAAATTATTGGGATAAAGAGTATCTAAGATATATCGCTCGAAGCAACTTTAAAACTGATACACGTCAGTCCAGAGGGATAGATAGTCATACTACTGGAGTGATTGATTTTGCCCCTATGACATTGAAGCAGCTGAAAAGCGTATCAGTAATATTTTATTGCATATTCGGTGCAAACTTTCCAATTTTATGCGCTGAATACTACTATGGCTTTGAGTCTGGATTTGCACATGGACTAGGAGTTAAAATTAAGGCGTTACTGCTTTTTATTCCGCGATTAATTCGAACCGCATTCTTTGTGGTGAGAAAGTTTTCGAAAATAATTAAGCGGTTGTGCGTTTTAACCATATTTTATGTTTTACTTCAAATAGCGTATATATTCTGGAGATATGACTAAGAAAAATGTTCGTGTAGCAAATTATGAAACACATGGTTGTGATGTGCTCCACTATTGATCTTAGACCCCAGCAGACCCTTTGCTAGTTCTCAAGGAACCACTTCTACGCCGAAATGCCGCTGCAAAATGGTGTTTGGAACTATGCTCTGACTATCCATTAAGCTGTGTGTCATATTTCTAACAGAATCTGAGTATTACAGCACGTCACTGCACTGATCAAACCAGGGCTTTATGAAGATAATTACGAACAAATTATTGCAGAGAAAACTTACGTGATTTATTTGGTATTTACCAGATAGCCATAATTCGTAGGTGATTATATTAATATTGTTAGTAAAACTCAAAATGAAAATGTTATACTTGTATATTTTACGATTAAATTAAATTTTATAATCAATATAACTGTGATGACATTCATTTTGAAGTTGATTAATGACTGAATACATGCAATATGATTCATCTTTCCGTAAATATATTGATCGAACTTCATCCAGCTATCGTAGATTTTGAAGCCTTAACTATTCATAGGATAAATTTCCGTTACCGATTAAACGTACAAAAACAATCATAAACAATTAATGGTGGCAGCGACTGGCTCGTTTAAAAACAAATACAAATTATTTGTTGCTGGAAATATTGTGAAATGCATCCAATAAAGTCATGTTGATGGAACTAGTATGTCTGAAGGACATTCAGACTCGACAAATTCAAGTTAATTAGTATTATTGATCATATGATCATCCTAAAAATATCTGAACACTAATTCAGCCAATTGGTTTCGATTGCCTCTACTGACTAAGTAGAACAGTACCGTTTTGTTCTCTGAAATCATACTCATACCATACAGCAGGAAATAATCTGAACAAAGTTGACAATCCTGAATAGTTTTACAAGAGTTCGTAAAAGTAGGCGTTAGAATTTAAAGAAGCAGCTTATGCTATCAAAGGTGCTAGTACCAAAAAACTTACTTTTACAAATTTCTTTAAAGGTTTTGAAGCTTTTCTCGTCCAGACAAGATTTAGTTGACGTCTTACTGACATTTCTCTCAGTAAAATGTCCTTCAAGCCGTTTAAAGTGAGGAGATGCAGAATTTCGTGAGGATTTCTTTGGCTATGTGTGATATCTCTTGTGTGTGAACATTCCAAGTGTACTCAGACTCAGCCATGCCAGACTGGACATGTAGAAGAAAAGCCAACGTTTTCATTCAAGACACCTGAGGATATAATTTGCACCGCTTGGTCGAGGTATGTTTGTATCTTTTGCAGTTCATTACCAGCTGAAAATCAGTGCAGTTATCTGCCGTCTATGCCACAAGAACCTGACAACAATGCGCTTATTTCGCGTTGCGTTGACCAGATAAAAAAGGGAACATCGCCGAGTCAGTGCTAACCTTCAATATAATAGCAAACTCGTCTTCTGTGATTCAAACAATTATTGAAGGAGTCCGAATGGAAGAAAAAGAGACAAATTTCATCAATTTAATTCGTTTTTCTCTTCAACTTGGCTAATGTGGGAGGCTTGCACACAATAACATGGTAGACTCAAACACGGACTCATTGAATATTTTTACAAATAACTACATTTCTGGTGACTGTGATCCGCAAACAGTCAAATATTGGCCAGATAATATTACCGAAGCATACGTAAACAAGCCATGCATTGTTGAAAACATCTTGAACCTTGTTTTAACATGTAACTGCTCAAACCACAAGATTGCTATTATGGAGGCACTCACCCGACAAATGATCCAACAAGGCCTCATTAGAACAAAGGAATTTGTACAAGTAGCTGTCGCCTTGAAGAATCAGATGGAAAGCACAGAAACGTTGACGCTTAATACAGATACTCGCGCAAATGAGGTTTGGCGGTACACGAACATTAAAAATATGTTCCTCTGGCATATCAGGAAAATCGTTTGGGAAGGACACAGCTGCCTTATGACGAATTCTGCATATAATGAGCTTTTGTACGCAGAATTGTCTCATGGGGAGGATGTCCCCAAAAATGGTTCAGTTTTCACTTGGAGATCGCTCTATCACTTTTGCATACTACGGGGGTCGACAGGTGGGCATTGAATGCAGAAAAAAGTGTTTTTCGCAAATTTTACGGGATTTGACCATGGCAAAAGTGGGGAAAGTCAAAAATGTAAAAACTCATTTCATTATATTAATTGTTTCAGCTTGACGTCGTTGTCTGACTCAAGTATTTATTTATTGGTGACCAATGCGGAAATTAATTTATGCCAAGTTAGTTCCTATCACTAAATTCAATGTTTATTTGTTCACCTATGAAATTATAAATAAGGGTTATGGGATTTTACCGGTTTGACCTTTTCCATGGGCCATTACTTTCTTATAGTTTGAACCAATTTAACACATGTCTTCTGTAACCTTGACATTTTACAGAGGAAGCCTACCTTGATTCCTGAAAACTTTCGCTGGGCCTTGAAAAGCATTGAAAACGGACGGGCCTTTACAATCTAGAATGTGAAGATGGGAAAATGCATTTCTAGTAATATTCGGGATGGTATGCGGGTCCGTTCCGCTGAAGACACTCCAGCGCAGAAATGGGTCATTGTAATTGTCCCAACATGGTATGACGTTTTTTATACGGAGTTTCAGTGATGGAAGTTACTTGTCAGCTGCACCCAACACCTATGATAACAACAGAAGGAGTGTTATAACAAGTACGAACAAGCAGGAATGGGAATTTCATTACAGAAAATGATATACTACCTTTCGAACTTCTGGGTCCAACCAACAATCAAGTTATCCACACACATAATCATAACACTTTGAATATTTTGATTTTTCCTGAGAGCTATCTATTAAATATTATGCATTAATAATTATTATTATCTTTTCATCACAACAATTAATTTTGGCAACTCACAATAATAAACGAATATTTAACCATGCACACGGCTAATAGCAGGTGAGAACTACAATGAACCCACAATGTGTTTTTACGTTGCAGTTTAGTACGTATAAGTACGTTTAAAGCAACAATCTGCCAGCAGTATAATTCCACTCGTTCATATTATCCATTTTCTCCACTGTCCAGGACAAAAAGAAAAAAGTGGACAAAATGGATGCTCTGATCAGAAGTGGGAAACTCCAATTGAGGAAGAAATCGTCCAAAGACGAGGTCAAGCAATGGGACTTGATCATTCCTTTGGTGTCTGAGTAAACCCCGAGTGACAAGAAGAAATAGTCGTAGTTACAAAACGGATTCGGTTGCTAAACAATACTGAGGAAATAACAATTTCATTTTTGACACGCGCAAAGCATTTCCTCGATAGTGGCAGAATTATGTGAGCTGAGCTTTTTAAAATGGGTCTGAATTTCACATTCCGGATTATTCTCGCCCTGGCTGGCGCCGCAGTTGCAAATCTTCTACTTTTCATAATTGCCGTCATCTGGATCTCCTGTGAAGATATCAACTTCTGCAGGAAGGAAGTGAGTAATCAACCGACATCCGATGTTTAAGCGTGTCATTCTCTAGTACCCCATCAAGAGCTTTCCTCCTCCAGTGCGGTTGTGGAGGAGTCAGCAACAGTCTCTCGAAGTGAAGTCGGTTAGGAGGAAACAGCTCAAGTCGTTCCTCCTCCACTGCCACAAAGACAATTAAAGATAAACAAACCGAGGAAATAAATTGCTACGCTACCAAATTTTTTAACTTTATGCAAAATAAATGTGAAAATACTTCCGGATGAACAAAACCTACCGATTTGAATTCTTTATGCACACAGTTATTTTATGCATATTTTGCATTAAAATGGCGGACACAACGGCAATTTGGATCGGATTTGGCGTCTGCATCGGACTTTGTGCTATTCTCGTTGTCGCGTTCAGCGGCTGGCTTTTCATCCACGATTATCATTGCCGTAAAAAATCGCGACTGAAAGAACGTCGGAAACCTCCCTCACAGCTTGTTTTCAAAATTCCATCCATTCCAAAGGTCGTGGATTCAGCGTCAAGAGTCAGCGAACCTTCTCCAGACGACTCACAAAATGATTCAGAATTAGAGGAAGAGGTGGTCTGAGGAGGATGCTGCGGGTGAATTAACCACTACAGCATAACAAAATTCTCACTTGATTCTAAAAAAAAGTAAATATACTTTAACAAATTGCCATGGCTCCTCGCAAACTAAATTAATACAAAAATCAAACAAGTTTTTTAATTTAAAATTGAATTTTTTTTTTCACCCGAACACGTGCATTTTGTCGGCCCCTGGAGGGACCCTCCATACACAATGAACAAAGACAGCATTGTGTGGATAATTTGTTCGTGCTTGTTAGGACTTTTAATTGTGACAGGTGTAGTGTACATCGCCACTCGTCAATGCGTCAAACACCACCGGAGGAAACATAAAGAATCCCGGGTACTTCAAGTTATTCGTCCCCCCCCAACAAAAGAATCGGAGGAGAGTTTGTCATTTGACGGAGGGACGGACCTTTCGCAGAGCAAGGTGACGACCAAGTGACAAGGTCAACGACACTCGCATCCCTATGAAGTCTTTACTATTGTGGTTGCTGAATTAAATATTTGACGGCGTCAAGCTGGGGAAATAAATAAAATCTTTAGTAAGACGACTGTTTCTTTGAGATTTTGCTGAGTCGTTACTTTCTCTTTAAATTCAAACAAAGTTTTTTTTCTTTTTCCTGTGCTTGCAATTAAACAAGTCTCGACCGAGGATTTCATTTATCTGATTGGAGGTTTTCAGTCACGTGGTTCAGAATTTGGTATCGGTTATTAGAACATCACTCCATGACCCCATAACCGGATAGTACAATGGATAACGAGTTTCAAAACTAATGAATGAGTGTTTAATAGTGTAATTTTTTAATCATAAATGGAGGCCAGATATTTTTCTTTCGAGAAACTTTGGCGAGGAAAACATACTCCTGTAGTTCTGAAGTGTCTAAATGATTTTGATGTATGATGTAAGATTGTCGTAATTGTTCAATAGGACTATGAGCACCTCTTGCTTACTATGACTTTCGCAATACAAAATACAATCGGTAATCGATACATATTATATTCCATAAATTTTCTAGCGTTATGCGACATTATGCATAAGTATGGAACTGTGGAATGAGCGGCGTTTCACACAATTTTGCTTCATCAAAAACATAATGACTTTTTGCGAATCAAACTTGTGCCAGAACTATCGCCTGATTGAGAATATCCCTTTTTTGTTAAGTAGCGAAAGATATTCTGTAAAATCATCGTCAATCGGGGTTGTGTGTCAATCTACCTATGTATGATGTAAGGGAAATCATTACGTCACCCGTCATTACATAAGTCCAACTCCTTCCTGACATTATGCAAGCGGCATGACCATAACATTCCAAGATATGGCAGCATATTATAATATATTGGCAAAATATATAATATTTTCATAATCTAAAATCTAACCAAACAAATTATACATACCAACATATTGCATAACTACTTTTTCGATATTAACTTAATATTCAATAGTAGTTATGTAATGAATAAATTATGAGTTACAGAAGCTCTTGTATGACGCAATCCATCAAATCCTTTACAAACAAGTTGGACCTGGTCGCCGTGATGGCCTGCAAACAAACTAGTCTCATCCCATTCGAGTTGAAGCACTCAACTGCTTCTATACTAGAACAATGCTAACTAAACGGATGAAAACCGCGATTACCAATCGATTTGGAAAGATTGCTCGGTACAGTGGCACAAGTGGATATTATTGGAGCAACCCAGATCAAAAGTTCATTCTCACGCACTCGTACGAGTACTTTGTCTGGTTCTCAACCTGGTTTGTAGGTAAATCCGTACAAGTTACGTTTCTTCTTTACCTCCTGATACGAGTATTTGGACCGAATGCAATACCAGATGAAGATATCGTCATCTCAGAACTCCAGCAAAAGTACGACTCCATGTTCACCTTTATTTGTTTCGGAATTTGGATGTGCGCTACAGTCGTTGTTGAAAGCTCCGGATCTTTGTGTATCCAGTACAGAGCTGAAATGACAGAAGAACTGAATCAAGTATTTCAACTGGAAAAAAGCCTCAAAGAAATGTTTTCTGGGTACAACTTCGTCTCTCTCAAACAAGAAAGATCCTTCGAATTCTTGGTCCCGTTCCTTTGCATTTTCCCTGCACTGGTCCCATTCATGTTCTGCGTGTCTGTTGTGTCTCCAATGTACCCTATGCATCAGTTCATCGTCCACGTCTTGGAAATGGACTTCGACTTGACTTCACCCAGTATTCTGGCCATGATTGCGATCGAAATTTGGTCCATATTTGGTGGATCAGGAATCGTTACAACAATTATTCTCAACCTGGTAGTAACTGTTGTTTGACTCTCCTCCTGTCTCCAATGGACACTTCTGGTTGCTATTTCAAGACTATCTTCAGGAGGACCGACATCATGCCTAAGAACAGAAGAATTGGGAAATGTCGAGATTCAAATGCTTGTCCGAATGTACCGAATTCTTCAAATGATCTCAGGTTTGGCTAACAAGTGGATAGCAACTATGCGGTTTGCTTATCACATGGTGGTAATTCTTGGAATTCTCACACTCGCTTATTACGGGATGATCAGTTGGAGTTCTTTTATATTTCAAGACAACAATCTCGTCACATTTGGAGTCATCTCAGTATTTGCATTAGTCCTCACTCAGCTAATTTGCTTTCTGGAGTGCTATTTCGTGGATGGAATTGAGTCAGCTTGTGAAACCTTCAAACAA
>JAAXOA010000906.1:0-18575 GCA_036561885.1 Salina celebensis
TGCTTGGGCTTCATGCAGGCATGCAGTGTTTTTTTTACAGTTTGAAACGCTTTCAGTGTAAAAGAGCTTGAATTAAATCTTGAAAAACCTTTCGATTATAGGAATACAATAAACAATAATCCAGTTGAGCAAGTGCACTTTCATTGGACAATAAAGTTCTTAGAACTTTGAAATTCTTTTGATCGTATCAACCAGAAAAATCCATTTTCTTCTCGAGGACCGTAAAGTGCATAGTTTTTAAAGCTGTTTTTTTTGCATTTTCTTAATCCTCTTTAGGAAATACTTTTATTACTACTACCTGTTTTAAAATGAATATGAGATTTTTACTGAGAAAACGATACTGTATGGAGATTTGTCTTACATTCTTGTCTTTACTAAATAGAATTTTCTTATATTCTAGTTTACCTCCTCGTCACTACTCTATCATGACTATGACAAACGTTTTTCTCGAATTGTATCCATGAAACAAACCTAAAACAAGACTTATCCAGCGCCATGACAAAATAAAGTTGAGATTACATGCAATGCCTGTCAATGTCGGTTTGTCGTTTACAATCACAAGCCATGGAAAACATGCATTTCCTTCCATTTCTGTCTACCGTGGCATTATCTAATCGCCCGCTCTGATAATATTCCCATTTAATGGCTAAACAGCATGTAATAATATGATTATCATTTCGTAACTATTACGCGAGTAACAATCACAGACCGGAATGTTTTGTCGTGTAATAACAAGGAATATAAGACAAAATTATAATCGTGTATCTGGTAAGCAAAACTGCATAAAAAAGAGCTGCATCACGCATTTCGAACTAAACAAACAGGGCATATCTGTTAGCCGCATGTCGTTAGGATGATGATTTAAGTGTCTTCTTAACATTAACGTAACAACAGCCGTCTTTGAGAAAAACTTTCATTATGCGGTGTGTGTGATGCTAATGCAGGAGAGTGATGGGCAGCGTAAAAAACCCGACCAACATAGTAATTCCTCTGGTTCATCGTTACTTTGATGATGATTATACGACGAGGACGGTCTTTTGTGAATTACTTGCGTATATAGTCCGCATCTCTGTGCTCATCATCACACACAAACAAAAGAGTAACACTGAACGAGAGAAACCTCTTAAACAACTCACGCACAAGAAGAAAATGTAAGGAGCTCATAGATGATGATGATAATCACCCACCTCACGATGACTATCATCATGATAACTTGTACATGGAGAAGCAGGACAGGAATAAAAAAAACTCCGTGATTGCTTTCCACTGGACGTTTTAAAGTAGAAAAAGGAACAATGTCACTTTTTAGTGTTGTTTATGGAAGCGCTCCTCTTGCCCTCAATTTATACGCACAACAAGAAAAATCTCTTTTTGTTACAAAGAGGTAGACAGGTGGAAAATAATATATGTAGCTAAATTATGCATGCATAAATATGTCATGGAAGATAAATAAACACAATCTGGAACGCCTGTGTGGCTACAATAATATATGTTATGTAAAAAATAAGTGATCTGATATGGCTGAATAATTATTTGAACATTTATTTCCAAGTAGAGTATTTGCTGCGTGCTTACCTTAACAAATTGGTTTTTCTTTCTAGTCCATACGGCTTATGTTGAATAGACTGCGAGAAACTTTCTCACAAAAATAGCACGGGGCAATGTAAACACGTGGAAATGTAGAGCTCAGTCAACACGAAAATAACAAATTCCCGGTTGACATTGTTCTGACAGAAAGGCTCAAAAGAAAGTAGTACTTTCCATGCAGAGTTTTACTTAAGGTGCATACTTTCTTGTGTCAAATAGCTTTTTAGCAAGTAAACACTAACTTTTATTATTGTTTCTGGCAAAACTCAAGATATATTTTCTTTCCAGAATAATAATTTACAAATACTTCCAAATCTTGCAGCTATCCTTCCACTTTCCACACTTCTCTTTTAAAAGAGGACGTCCACAACGCCCTTTTTTATAAATCAAAAAGTTAACAAGGGCTGAAGACCTGTCGTGAACAGTTTTTTTCATTAAGTCACACACAACACACTTGAAGAACTTATTTTTTCTCTATAGTTTATGTGATTTCATAAGAAAGTTTTATGGAAAGATGATGCATTTATCGAGAGACAAGCTGCCTTTTACTCTCTCCGTTTTCATCTACTTTTTCCCCTGTCTCTAACTTTTTGTATTGTAATTCTAGCCTTGCTAGATTTACTCTCTGCTTCAGCTTCTCCTCGCAGGGCTGGTCAACAATGGTACTGCCGGCGGACTGAGAGTGGACCAGGCAAGTTGTGAATCTTTTATTCGAAGCGAGCACCATCCGCTAGAACACTTGAATTCGGTCTTAGCATTTTTTTTGTCTTCAAACCGCGGAGGAGCATAGCAAGTTGGCAGTGGCAGGAGTAGAGGTAGTGTAAAAGTGGTAGGTGGTAGTGATGATACTGAATAAAGCTGATCCTCTCTTCAGGGCTTTCTTTTTAACATTAAACTCTACTCATGAGATTGATTATAATACCTTCCATGTAAAACACGTTTTCACAAGACCAGAAAAATAAACAACAGTTTGATCTGTAGAAAATGCACCAAAACGAAAGATTCATAGGAAAACTGCATTTTTTCTGGGGGAAATATCATGAATCTTTTGGGCCAAATAGAGTAGCAAAATGTCAAGGAAAAAATGAATGCATAGATAGCATTTTACCATGCTGTGTCCTTACCACCTTATTTTCCGTTCATATTTTCAATCTCGTCTTTCATTCTGACTGTTTTTTCATAGTGAAAATGCACAGAAAGGTTTTGCGGTCTTCTTCATTGCATAATAGTAGGCTACATAAACAAGTGAATAGTAATAGGAGCTCACACAAGAGAAGCTAAAGTATAGAGTACAAAAGTGGTCAACTCGCAGTTATCCTCGCTAGTTTCTCCTGAGAGTTAGCAGCATGTAAAACTGCAGTAAAATATGCGTTTCATTCTGATCATCATTCAAGAAGAAGTCTCTCCACACGGCTAAAATATAATCAGCCTCTTCTGACTTTTCTCGAGTTACCTTGTCGTGGACGATGTGTGCCAACATTGCACAAAAATACCATACAAAAATTGAGATAGAACGAGGAGAAGAGAGACCCACAAATAATGAAAAATCTTGCTAGGAAAAAAAGAATATCTAGCTTAAAAGCATGCCATCACATTATGCCATCATTATCATCAAGATGGAACATAAAACAACAGGGCACAAAACACTTAATGGTAAAACTTCATTGCTATTATTAAAAGAAGAAACGTTACTTGTCAGGTCTACGTGATTTTTATGATGTGTCTACAAACTTTCCGTTGAAATCTCAGGGAAAAGTGTATTAGGGCAAAAGTATCAAAGAAAAAAAAATAGTCTAATGTATTTATGCTCATCAACGACCGCTTTCATCTTTCCTTTCATCGATTTTATTCGAGAATCGGATATGACCAAAATGTACAACAGAATTTTCCAGGAGAGCAAAATAGACGTGTTTTTATGAGATTTTTTTTGTTCCTATAAGGTTAAAGGAATAAGATTCGCTCGCAGGCAATTCTCATCAATATAATGAGATGATCGATAAAAACATTTATGAGATTGGAAATTATAGGTAAAGTGGATTGGAGTAATCATTACCGTGGTGTACACGGCTGGAAATGTACACACTTGAATATTAAGCGATGCGAAGCGTTTTTGTTTTGGATATAAACATTTGGTGGAGATGTATTCCCTGTGCCATTTAATGATAGTCTTGCATAATCAAATATAGTTCCTTTTCCTATATGAATACGTGAAAACGAAGAAAGTGATTATCGTTGAATTTTATTGTTCAATGAGTACACATTGTTTATAGATCAATATTGGGGTGACCTTTTGCTCTCCAAGATGCGGAGCACCTTGAAATAATCTTTTGGATTTTTTTGCGTCTATTGTTTGAAATATTGTATACCTAATACACGAGCGTCAGATTTAGAGATATCGTTTGATTTAAGATTTATTTTGTGATCTATTACTGCACATTGACTTGAGATGTGTGAATCATCATTGTAAGGTGGATTGCATATGTATCGAAGACAAACATATTGGATCAGAGGGAGGAACTAATCAAATATTTTCAAGCTAAAAACAGCAACATAAGAGATGGATTTGTGATGACGAAATCAATGTCGATGTAAACGAAAATGTAGAAGATTTTAAATATAGAAACATCAACAATCAAATTCATGTGTGGGATTAAATCAAGTCTTATCTGACCCCTTGATGAAGATGCAACTACAAATTCATTATAATAATACGGATGTAAAAAAGACCAGAAAATTGGGGTGGAGGTTGACATAGAGTCTTTCACCCAAACGTTTGTTTGTTGACCTCTTCACTTCGAATCATTTTGATTTTGATATGATCAGAATTCATCGCTTTGTACCGGGGGTATCGTTACGTGACTTATCGCTGATCGTTATCCAGCTTGTGGGCTTTGGGAACAATGGACAAAAGGACAAAATGATAGAGGTAAAGAATCGTCTTCAAATATAGAAGACGTCAGTTACAGCCACTGTTGAACGTTACATGCCGCCAAAAACTGATAAAACATTCCAATCCAAGAATTGGATAATTTTATTTGCCACTTTTTGCAGTCGAGGCTTCACGAAAATCTTCAAGAACAATATATGAAGTGCCACATTATGTCGTATGTATATTGAAAATATATCGAAATTCTCTACATTTCTCGCGTGTCCAACTCCATCTAAGACTGGTCGTTAATCGTTGCAATTGACATGCTAAAATTATCCATTACAACATATATAATGGAGTTTTCTAGCGTAATGATATTATCTTCTTTCTCTTTACGATAAAACTTGGAAAGAAATTCGCGGAAAACAAAAGACTTAACTTCAAGATATTTGTTTGTACATCCAACACATAAAAAAGTACATACATAAAAAACTAATTTCTGATCAAAACCCTCATTTCATATTGATTGAAGAGTTATTCTAGATGAACTCTACACAGGCGAACTACCGCCATGACTCATGTGAATTACGTCAATTATGTCGATAATGTCATTATCATAGTCGCGTTTTTGTAGTGTGTAGTGTGTGTCATATACCATTTTCTAGGTACATATATTGTCACAATGAAAGCTCATTGATATCTTATGTGGCTTTCAGGTCTTTCTCGTGTTGCATGTTTCAGAAAATTTGCGATCCCTGAATTAGTTTTGGCTATCTTTTCTTTTTACCAAGAAACCACACTGAAAATGGAGGGATTATCTCAATCCAGCCTAAGATTCTGTGACTATGATTAAAGTGGCTAATCATGTCGAATATAATGGCTGGTAAAACATTTATGACGCATCGAAAATCATATCGCATTTCCACACTGATGTTGCATACATAAATTAAAGTCTTTTAGAGAGTGCATTTCAGGTCAAAACTTGGAAAACAATACTAGGGCTGTATCAAACCTGTCAAGTTAATGTCAAAAAGTCATATTGCGAATATAAAACATTTACATGCAGCCGGCTTTATTTGGATGAAAAAGGCGTAGCTATTAACTAATCATAATCATAGCATACAATACATTGGCAACACTAATCAACTCCAGCCATGATGAGGTTACATGAAATCAAAAGTATTGAACACAAGCCACACAACAACCACTTCTAAAAAAATAGCTTTTACTTGAAAAGAGCATGACGTTTGATGTTTTTCAAAAGAGTTTGATGTACATTTTTTTTGCTGTTGGTGCAAAATACGCCGCAATAAACTCTGGAAAAAACAACCACATTTTGTTCCGCTTGTACCTTGACACTCCTATAATAACAACTACCTTGAAAAACATGGCTTTGAAGATGCATCTATTTACTGTATTCATCAGAGTGCAACCAACTCACATTTCATTCTTGGGCTTGTTCACCTGCGATTTTTTTTCTGGTTTCGATTTCAACTAATGTTTTCTATCGATCTTATAAATGAGACAGTTGATCAGCAAGATTTTTTGCTACAAAAAATAGCAATTCACGTTTGAGGAATGTCTTTGAAGGTTTTCCATCTCAAACTTACGTTATGATTTATAATGGTACTGAAAATAGATTCGGTTGTTTTAAAATGCATGCAAACGAATGTATTGTGAATGCCTTTGGACATATTTTTTGTTGTACCTCATTACTGGCTCAAAATGGTTTATATATAAACTGCATTCAACATACATAGAATAATAATCAATTTGATTTTCTCTAACATAGGCTTAAACCAAACTTCGAAACATGGCACTTATGATCTCGTCTCAAAAGAGAGTTTTGTCATCTGCATCCCAATCTAGGAATTCCTTAACTTTGCATTTTATAAATACGTACTTTCCAATCCCAGTTCCATCAGCCGATCAGGATAATAAGTAACGCAGCATTACCGAAAAAAAAGTTTTCAAAAATATTCCACTGGGAATACTCATATGAACAATGTACTTTTGAGATTTTTAGTAAAAAGATAGAATTCATGGCAATAATGCTAAGACACAAACAAAGAACTGTTTTGATTCAATATGTCCAAACGTACTGGAACAAGAACGAAATGTAACATGATGACTGGGTACACAACATTCAATTACGAAATATAAAACAACTGTACACATGTAATTATGAAAATTATGGGAATGCAAAGTTCGTCATCACTTATACTTTTTCCCCGTTTTAACTACTTTTGTATCTTAAACGCTGAGCAGAGGAACCTGTTCTTATACACAAAAACTTTGTATGAAATTTTAACAGAAATGCAAATTTGTTAGTGTTTGCTTGAAATGCAAATCTCTGCCTTGTACGGAAAAGTCAGTCTGAATATTGAAATGGGCGAAACTCTAATAAACAAGAAAAGAATCATACAGCTGCTATTAGTCGACATTCAGTGCAGTTCTTAAAAAGTTTACAAATAAATTTCTTGAACTTCAAACAAAATTTGCCAAAGTTTTCTTCAAAAGATCTCTCCTGCCTACGTCCATTGTGCAAATTGCACTTTTACCATTTTGTGCAAGATTTATCGTACGTGACACAAGGGAGCTCAAAATGAAACTGCGAATGCACCATATTGAATTATGTGTCGCAGATCCCAATTCAGTAAGCAAACTTTTGTGCCAACCAGCTCGGTCTAAGATTTTCAGGCTACCGAGAATCTGCTCAATGTCTCCAATTAGTATTCCAAATGGAAAAGGCAACATTTGTGGTTACATCAAGAAAAGGCGTAAATTTTGCGGAAAATGCTAAGAACAATAATGTCTACCCCGAAATCCTTTTTGAAAGTGGGGCTCTCCACAAATCCAACCCATCCCAACTTCCAACCGACCCAAGTGAAACATGGTCGATGTTCTGTTGCACTCAAAAAGATTGTGGAGGTGGCTCTCAAAACTCTGTCCATGTGGATTCTGTATTCAACATTGCAATCCAAGTGGAAAATGTGCATCACTCTGTGAATAAAATTCGAAACATGTCTGCCGACCTTGTCCTACAAGATGTAAAACGAGTTTATGAATCCAACCCAGAACTAGGCTATGTGGAATTACGCTGTCATCAAATCATGTTGTGGGAACGTTGTTCACACTCTTGTGGAAAAAAGTGGGCATCGCGGTTGGTTTCTTCCGGGATTTGAACAAGTACAAACAGATTCCCCTGCAACAAGTGATCTCATCAGGATGACACATTTTGACCATTTTACGTTCGCTTGTCGAGTGGGTGAATCAATTCAGATTATGGACTGGTATGAAACGGCATTTGGAATGAAACGATTCATAACGAATAGGTACGGAAACCGCTAGAGAACCACATTTTAACAAGAATACTAATTGAATCTACTTTAAATATGTTTTTAGGCCCTTCGAGGAATTTTTCGGGTTTACATATGTATGAGTGAGTTGGTAGTTTAAAGTAGTACAAATAGAAAACTAACGGAAATGTTTAAAAGTTGAGGGTTTAAGCTCATCACGAATGCATTCTAAAGTAGGAATTTGGTCGTGATGTGTTTTTTTGCAAAGCCCCTGTTTGCAAAAATATTTTACGTAGTTTATGACCGTTTTTCGCTGTAAATGTTTTGTTGCATATTGCAAATTTAATGATATTTTTGTAGACGTTTGCACACATTTTTTTTTGGATTGTCTCGGAAAGTGTTGAGGGATGAATTGATGAGCTGTTGAAATTTGCGAATGAACGTGTCGAAGTGTGAATGACTCACTCATTGAGAGCACAAAAACATATTTTTATGTATAGAGTTTCGCGTAAACAAAATATACATGTTACATATTCCTATTAATATTCATTCTCGTTTATTTCAAGACAGGAGACGGAGTTGGAAGGCCTGGTAATTGGCGATGACGTTGGTCTCCGTTTGAAAGTCATGCAATTTTGGAAGTGTTCCGAATCGGGATTAGCATCGGACGCGTATGACGATGAAAATAATGAACCTCTCAAAATTGTTATCGCTGAGTCACTTCCGAATTTAAGTACGAAACTTTTGCTTTCTTCTAAATGTCATGTTAAATGCTTGCGAGTTCAGCTATAAAAAATAGCCGAGAAGATTTTTATTATGTTGTGTCATGTTTACTACATGTTTTTATTGTATTCTTGTATAAACAGGTAATACCCAAATAGAAGGCTTCTTACGAGACCATGGTGGACCAGGAATTCAACATATTGGGCTGCATACAGAGAACATTGTAAAAACGGTTGTAGCGATGACAAAAAATGGAGTAAAGTTCAGACATCCACCGCCCACATACTATACAGAGGTTTGTTTTAAAGAAACTCTTGCAGAATAGCTCTTTCTTATTTTCACACTAATTTGCTTCGGCTGATCTATTTTTAGTCGTTTATCGCTTTAATTTTTACTACTTATTACACAAATTTCTGACAATAGATTGGACAGCTGGAGGTTATCAAATCTGTCGGGGAGGATGTGAATGTTCTTAGTGAGCACGGCATTCTCCTCGACAACGAAGCGGATGTATTCGATAACCTTGGAAATTGTGAAAAGGAGCGGTATCTTATGCAAATATTTACTTATCCTGTCTTCCAACGGGATACATTTTTCCTCGAAGTTATTCAGAGAAAAGGAGCTCAGGGATTTGGGGTGGGAAATGTGAACAGCATTAGCAAGATCAGTGAATGCATATAATGAAGCGATGCGCAAACTGAAAGAGAAAAATGGAGCAGCAGATAACTGAAGATCCCCAATAAAAAATCGACATGCAAAATAAAAGTAAAGAGAATATCGCATTTCATAATTTTATATATAAGTAAACTTTATTTTATTGATTTTTTTTTCTTATATTTTGTGTTTTTCGCAGTAAATACTCGGATCAGTATTCAATCCTTGTTTATAATCCTTAAAGTCTACATTATGGCTATTCTAGTGCGCGCAAACATACACCCGACAAGTTTCACTGACATCATTTTGATCCAACTCCTTGATTTTGATAGTAGTCTTGATGTAAATTTTTATCTTCTGTTTGAAAGTTTGAAAAAAATGCTAGCTGCATGAATGCACAGTAATGAAAATCCTTTTTTATCGAAAAAATATCTACAGCCAATTTGTATTCCAATTTGTGAAAGTTTTTCTAACGTGTTTAAAAGTCTACAGGATTCAGATTTTGAAAAGAGTATTTTTTTTCTCTACAAATTATGAAGTGCTTAACTTATTCTTACATCTTAAACTAGATTTACTTACATGATAAACTTTTTTTTATTTGGAAATAACTCGCCCGATTGTAAGGCACCCAATAATTTGATAATTCCAATTCTAATTTTTGCGTAGTTTTTCTCTCAATATTTTATCTTGTACAAATAAAATGGTGTAAGAAAGCTGGGATTTTTATTCTTCAGACGATACCACTTTTTGAGTTAATAATTAAGACGAGCTGGAAAGAAAAAATAAATTCATTTTTCAGTTATATTTACTTGTAAAATTGTTAGGAAACATGAATGCTCATAGTTTGTTGTTTTAAGCAAGAAGCACAGCAATATTAGTGCTTTGAAAAAATTTATAACTACATTTTGTATGAATTTTTATATTAAAAAATCCACAAAAATATTATGACATAAAAGATTTTTTTAATGTGATGTTATTGGCATGAGAGATACATACCGTATTTCCCCTCAGTTCCATGAATAACCAGGTCTCAAATAGACCCCGGCTTCCATTTGACGAGTAGGTTCGCGTGGAAAGATTTTAGTTATAAGCCGACTTTGAGTACATTGACATTGCAAAATAAGCTGCGTCTTCACCTTTTTGGAAAATAATTGTGGGATAGAAAGAGAGTAAGCGAAAAGAGAAATAGTTTTTGTGACATATTTTTTTCGATAGTAAAGTTAAAATGCAATAAGGATTGACTTCTAAAATTGTCTGTTCTATGGGTATATCTTTCAAGCAATAGGAGTGACTGTCACGAAAGATTTTCTTGAACATTCCAAGAGAAAAAAATTTACAGAGGAAGAGAAACGCTTCACGTTTCTTAATGCATATCAGCTTGATCGACAGTTATGGGGTCCTCACTAGGGCTGACTATTTTGCAAATCAGTTTGATCGGGAGGAGACGTTTCGGCAGAAATACGTGCATTGTTGTAATATTTAATATGTGAGTCAGTACAAACCTCAAGAACAAAAACTGAAAACGAAATTAAGTAATGAATGATTACTAAACCTTTTTGAAGCTATAAATTTAAAATTACAAGCGGTTAGTTATGGTTTTATAGTTTTATATCGGGTTTTTGCGCAGCGGGAAGCAGGAATGTCAATCATGCCATCATCATGAGGGAAACCAATGACGTGTTGGATTTCAAAGCTTCCTAGATTTTCGAGGTCTGTTCGGATTTTGTTTTACTAGCTAAACTTTGTATGCTTCCTAGTTTGATGTCAAGCACAGAAAAAAAATACTTTCTCCTTGATGTGGAGTATGCTATCATGTGAGGATATTAAATATGTGGCAAAAATGTTGCATAAAACGCCTTAGTGTTTGTATTAACAATGCAAATAAGATTTTGAAATTAAAAATTATGTAAGAGTTTTTTTGTTTGTTTTTGGAAAGCTTGTAGCAAATACAAAGCATTATTGCGATTTTGTGACATGATATTTTATTTTATATAATAAAATGTTTCTCGGATGTTTACCCTGTTTAAATTGTGAAGAGAACACTATTGAACACTGTTTGTAAGCTTTTCCTCCAAATCCTGGATAAGTTCAATCGGATATTTTTTTTTAGTATTTCGTTCAGTACAGAGGTCGGATTGGGTGACGAGTCCAAAGATATCGGTTTTTGACTGGGGACAGGTAGCTAGTACGATATGCAGATGGGTAACGTGGATACACTGTGTACGGGCGAAGGCCGTAAGTGTCATGCCACCATGGATCTCTTGTAACCATCGAGATGGGCAAACTTGTTGGTGGATTAAACAAGTCGTTTAAGGGGCGGTAGTTGTAACCGCCACGATATCCGTGCATAGGTATGCCATTGTATGAGTAACTATCTGGGGCTGGTGTTGTCTCCCGAGAGCGATCCCATGGAACAGGAGAGTAGTGGGATCTGGGGTAATTTGGAACCGGACTTCCCTCACGCCATGCTGGTATTTCCGGTGGCACAGACGCTTCAAATATGTAACAGTTTTGTAACGTGAAAAATAAGCTCAGCAAAAGAAAATGTTTCAATGTATTTCAAGAGAGAATCACTCTGCGTTATATGAATTTTAATGGACTCCAAAATGTTCTACTTGCTAGGTCCTGTGTAGTGTTTTAATTTTTTGCGCATTTTGTTTTTTCTGCCTTTTAAAAACCGGCAATAGCAATGGGATATTAAACTCAATTGTGAATACTGTCAGTCTTTTGTAATCTTGTCATGTGAATAGTGGAGTGCGGTAGCTTTTTGACAAAACTGTTTGATAATCTGTTATGGGAGTAATAACAATAACTCTTAAGCTTTACTTTGGCAAAAATATAATGGCACTTAATCGTTTAGCATCATAAATTCAACTTAATGATCAGTTACAGCTCTAGTATAAAAAAATGTAATAGCTTCATGATGTTTTACACGTTAAAAATTGGGAATGAAGGTGCATACTATATACTGTTTTAAAACGTTGTTCTAAATTGTTTTGGCGTTTTGTACTCCTAAAGTTGTCTCATATCAAGTCATATATTTCCAACAGGAGTTTTCAAATGAAAGACTTTTCCTGCGTCCTGCTGCTCCGTTTTAGTATTTTTTTTTCTCAACAAAAAAAAAAAAAACGAGAGAGATTATTAGAGTTAGAACAGAGAATAAGAATGGATTCTAGTGTTGAGTTGCTACTTGCCAACTTATGTTACACAAAAAGCGGAAAAGATTATTAGTGCAGATGAAAAGTTTGTTAATTAAAGGTAGTTGAAAAAGTTAAACAAGAGTCGCATAACGTACAGAATACAAGTAGACATTATATGCAATATGTACACATTTACAACAAACGACTGCAGTTTTTATATAAAAAGTGCACGCGAACATGTTGAGAAAGAAACTTGAAAAGAAAAAAGTGTTCAGAGTCTACTTACATCCCCTTGTGTTCGTCAAAATGGGTCGTGGGTAAATAGGCCTTGGTGAATATCCATAAGTCTCACGGGAGATGGGCAGGTATCTGTAGCCGGGAGCGTGGATCACTGGTGTTGGGATCTGATACCAGCCTGTCATCCAAAAGAGACCTGCTAATAAAGTCAGGGAATTCTGAGAGAGCCCTTGGTCTGAGCCTCAGTCTTGCAGCGTGTTCGTCAGCTCGCATATCTTCCGTGCCTGAAAAAGTCCCAAGAATATATTTTTAAAAGATCAAACGATAACAAAGCACGTTTTTCCACGAAATATCCAAGATCACTTGTGAATTGCATATAACTTCCATTGCCAACTGGCGTCTACAGGCATTTGAAGCGACAGCAGGTGTGCAGGAAATTTATCTCTTGTTTCATTCTGTCTAGGCGAAAACTGTATCAACGAGGTGTTTTGTCAGGCATAATAGAACTTTATGGCCAACAGATAATTCTTGAGTCAGACAACGACGTCAAGCTAGTCCAATATTTGTACTAAACTGAGTTTTTACATTTTTACATTTTCGCCACTTTTTCCATGTAAAATCCTGTAAAAACACTGAAAATAGTTTTTCCTGGTTTAAAGACACTCCTTGCAAAGCACGTTTTTCCACGAAAATCCAAGATCACTTGTGAATTGCATATAACTTTCCATTGCCAACTGGCGTCTACAGACATTTGAAGCGACAGCAGGTGTGCAGGAAATTTATCTCTTGTTTCATTCTGTCTAGGCGAAAACTGTATCAACGAGGTGTTTTGTCAGGCATAATAGAACTTTTTGTGTGAGATTTAAAAAAAGGTGGAAAGGAAAAAGTTCATCAAACAAAATTAATCACCGACAAGCTACTCGTTACCTAATGACTTTGACAATGAAACATTTTTTCCCTGTAATTTATAGCTTGTACTTGCATATGTAACTTTTGATTAAGTTCAAGGAATCATTACATATGCAATTTTGGGAGAAGAATGGATCTATTTGTTTTTCAAGATTGCCTACATACCTTTCAACGCTCGCACGTATGACTGCCAAAATTTAGCTTTGTGTGTGACAGGCTCATGGAGACCCAACATGTCAAAATGATTCTTGAACGACATATTTTCTTTGGGGTAGATTCGTAAGACTCTGGGCAACAACAAGCGGCAGTGAAGGACTGTTTTCGCTGTAAAATGGTAAAAGAAAAGACAAATGATACATGGATACATGATGATAAGTCAAACCTATTAGTCATCGTTATGAAATGCATTGACAGATTCATTATTTTTAAAAACACAAAGTTTGGAACTACTTTTTTCTTAGTGGGTTACAATATTCAGCTGATTTATTACTTTTCGTTAGACAAGAAACTACCAAAGTTTGGAATTTCATACATAAATATTATTTCTCTGACAAGTAGAACAGCGTGGCAAGGCCAATGGAGATGTAACTGGCAATGAATGTGAAATATAGCAGAACAAGCGGGTAAAATAACAAAGTAGGTACTGACAAAATGAATATCAGAGTGATGATAAAATCTCCCGAAATTCGTATCTATTCGTCTTCCGATTTGCAAGGAAAAAATAATATGACTATTGCAACGTGAAAGTGTTTAATGCTTGGTAAATTTGGTATGAATACATTTTACATGAGCTCTTTCACATTGATGCTCTGAAATTAGAATGGAATATTTATCCACTCTATAATTCACGTGTAAAAACATGTTCCAATAAAATACTGCCTAGCTTAAGAGCTTGGAAAGCACTCAAGTTGCTTGCAATACGTTTTGGGGGTTTTGGTAAAATATAACAATGACATAGATGTCTGTGGTATGTAAATTCACAGTATGAAAAAGTATCTTGTTCTTCACTGGGTTTTGGATAGGAAAAAGCTATCCAAATACAAGAATTTAACAATTGCTTTCAATCTTCAATCTCAATGAAAAATACAACTCAGTTTTTCTTTCACGTGTAAGCTGAAGTGTTTGTGGAACGTAGATGATGGCCCTTCTAAAATAATACTTTGTTTGCTATCATTTTACAAAATATCCCTGAATACGTGAAATTCAATGCAAAACCTTAAAGCTTTCACTATAAAAAATTGCAAATCCTTTCCGCGCCTACATCGTCTGCCCAAAAATTATGAAGTGGTTAGCTTTCTAGGAAGACCACAGTAGTTAATCGACTTGTGTCGTATTAATCTGGATTACCAACTCGGGAAACTTATTTTTAAACTTTGGTTCTCTCTTGTGGCAAGAGTAAAACCAAAGGAGTAGGAGGGTCAGACACATGCATAACAAAGTTGGATATAGAATTTCGGATTGTATACAGTATAAAAAAATTATATAACCACAAGATCCAATCCTTATAAGCTGGCGTCTCCCTATCGTTTGAAAATCTGAGTCACTCAACCTTTTCCAAAACAACGATGTCTGTGGTTCCACTTGTTATAGAACAGAAAAATTTACGTCTTGCTTGTCTTCAATATTTTTTTATGAAACTAGCTTAGAAAATGGATGTATATTTAGATCACACAACGTATGATATGCTGGCACACTGCAGTGATAATATTATCTGTGCTCTCATTTTTTTCTGAAAGTTGTAGCTTACCACAAGCTACTAAATCTTTTCACAGCTCCAGTTTGCAAAAAAAAGAAAGGTTGTAGTCACCATTGGAAAGGGTTAAACACGAGGAATGAGTCATCAGAAAAAGTGGAAACTAGGCACAATGACGTAGACATTATATTGGATCTACACATGCCCCAGAAAATTCTTTCAAATGCGACTTTTACCTGAAACTATGTTGAAAGAAATTCTTTTCATTTTTTCTGAGAATTGGGTAAAAAAACTAAAATGCGGATCGGAACAAGATTGTTCTCTTTGAAAAACAAAAATTGCTTGGAAAACTAGTAAAAAACACGTATAAAAAATCTCTTGATAATTTGTATCACGTTTTTTGTATGATAATTTCCACTGTTGTGCAAAGGGTTAAATCAGGGTAACACAAAAAAGCTTTTATATTTTTTAAACACAACAATACACACAATAGAAAAACTTTAAAAAACAAAATTTTCAAATCGACTTGGGAAAAGCCACACCGAACTAGTAAATTGAATTGCTATGTAAGTTGCACTCAAAAAACTTTCTCTTTGGTTGAAATCACAATGCACCTTAAGTAAATCAACGTTTTATTAACACTTGAATAAAAAACTTACTTCGGGATCGATGCTTCTGTTAGGAACTTTTAAAGATTTTGGAAATTGGCAGTTGGATTGTCAAACTGTGGAAGAGCTCTCCTGACTGTGCCGTACTTACGAATGAGGGGAAACTGGCGTTTAGTGCGTCTCTTGATGGGACAGTTGGGGGATGAAGAAAAGTAAAGAATTTCTTGGACCGTGGCCAAGTTGGCAACTCAACTCTATTTTAAGACACAATCTTTGCATGTTTATGTAATCNTGGCCAAGTTGGCAACTCAACTCTATTTTAAGACACAATCTTTGCATGTTTATGTAATCAAGTTTGCGATTTTTTGCATAAACATACGGTTTCCTCAGTCTCTCAGCAGAGGAGCAGGCGGGCGGTAGACACATAAGTATTGGTGACGGAATCAATGTAAAACCTATCGAACACCCGCAAAACAACACTGGAATAATTTTAATGACTAATTTCCTATGAGTGTGCAGTCATATGGAGATGTCATTGAAATAGTTTTTTGGAGGATGGTCGGTCGGAAGCGAGGTTCCATATTGAATTTTTGGATGCAATTTATGTGACATCTGGTCTCTACAGATGCATCACCTATATTTTCATGAACATGAATGTTTAAAGCTCAGTTTAGATTAGTTGTAAAACATCTATTGATAATGGTTGTGTATAGTCCATGTAAAGTCCATGTTATATTTTAATGGATGAGTCTTGTGGGAATTGTATTTTTTGATTGATTGAAATAAGCTAGTTTGAAAATGGCATCCAAAATCTCAATATATGTGTAAAATGACCTAAATCTAAATGTAATAGGATCAAAACTATGTCGACACGACACTTGACACCTAGACCTAATATTTGGTTTTATGAATGTATTTCGAGGGAAAATCCCACCCACACAGTTAAAAATGGAGATCAGTCGTGCTTCCGTTGGTTTTTAAAAAAGAATCATGGTGGTAATGTTCATAGAGAGAAAGTGGAGAGAGAGAAGTGGTTTGATTCGGATAAGCATAGCCCAATTTGGCAACGAGTAAAAATCAACAACTGCTCTTGACTAGATGTATAGATGACATACACGTGAATTAAGCTGTTGTGGCAGAAAATATTGCATATTAAATCACCGAAAATGACCATGAACGCTGTAACGTTATGATGCATACTCATACTAGGTTGAAGCATTTGAAATGCTTTTGTGATTTATGCTATTGCAAACCAGGCGAAGAATAACAAGAAAAAAAAAAAAAAAATACTTCGACTTGTTAGACGTCTTGGACTTTGATTTTGAAACTGAAATCAATTTCATCGTTTTCTTCTATACAATTACAGCTACAATCCTATGGATGAAAGTTTCCTTCCATTGAAATCAAATGACGTATGCATGCGCATGAAACACATATTTTTAATGCACGACTGCCCTCTAAGTCCATTCAGAATGAGGACTCGACTTTTGCATTAAACGCAGAAAGTTATTACAATTTTAGTTGGAACAAGAAGTAAATTAAGCTAACAAGCACGTCTTTTGGAACTATGTCTTCTACGCGTAAGTGGAAAGCTTTTATGTATTGTTTGCCCTCGTTCCAGATGTGGATTTTCGTTTATATCCACATTGTAACAAAAAAAAAGGTCATCATATTTTATTCAGAAACTGTTTCAACATTAACTAGCCCTATATACTACCATTGTGTTTTCTAACTACATCTAAATTAGAAATAATTATTCACTGCAGCTGTTGTTTTTAACTATTTCAAGATGACACCTAAATACGCAATTGCAACTGATTAGCTACATACATATTCCAATCCAAATTGCTCTCTTCATGTTTTGGTCTGTTCTTCGCCTTCTGATGCGCACAACTTTTACCCGCAGACGCCACCAAGTCTTTTCCTCCACTGGCAATTCGTCGAGGTCATGTCTCCTCAATTTTCCTCCCAAACTACCAATATTTTTTAAATGCACACGTCTGTCATACAAAAGAAAAAAAAGTCATACATACTTCATCTTGTCCACAACCTAATCACTATCAACCCATGAAATAAAAGAGACGTGGTTAATTAGCCAGCAATTTTTAAATGAGGCATCCTGACATTGAAAATCTTACCAGATTGCCTTTCATTAAACAAAAATTATGTATTGCCTTATCAGCATCTGTGTACCACTCGTGGAAAAACAACGAGCCTTTCATGCAAACAGTTTTAAACAAACTACAAATTTTGAATTTGTTTACCTGCATAGAAATGTAACCATTTCCTTGTTATAAAAGAGAAACAAAGGTTTGCGTAATAGATGAAGCTTGTGCATCAGCTCCATCACTGAGTATTGCACGTACCATGTGGATTCGCTGGTTGAAGGTCATAAGAGTTTTTCATATGAGATGGATACCCTGTATTTTGCCCTAACAGATGGAAAACTCTCTGTAAAACTTTAGTAGACTAGTTCTGTCATTTTAAAAGTTTGTATATCCTTGTCAATTGATTTGACACAGGAAACTGGTAACAGACAACCCAGTGAAAGTGAAAACTGCGCACAAAAGTATGTTCATGTATTGTATTTTTATGAATTTATGTTCATATTCAGTTGGCGTCGCCACAAGATGTAAAAAACATCTTTTTAGATTAACCACCACGAGAAAGGTTGTGAAACTGGTGAAATAGATGGCTCGTTGCCATTTAAAACGTCTCAAAATGATAAAAGACAATACTGAACTGATAAGCGTGGTAAAACCAGGATTATAACATGTGGCTCCATTTCCACGAAACAGTTTCAATTGCAACCATCTCTCGGGTTTTTACGTTGTAAATTTTAGAAATGGAGTGTTA
>JAAXOA010000907.1:0-18570 GCA_036561885.1 Salina celebensis
CCTTTTCTGTGGCAATGGCTCAGAAAGAGGCATCATCGGCTTTGAAGCAATCTTATGAGTAGCTAATGGACTGCTATTTGTTGTCGTGCATAAACCGGACGCTCGGTTGGCAATGAGGTTGATGTTCAAATTGTGATGCAGGTGGAGGGGATGGTCGTGATGTTGAAAATGATGAGATTGGCAATATGAAGATGTGGATGGATTCGTTTGCAAACTTGCTATGCTGCCGGCACTTTCTGGAGGTTCACCTCCATCAGGAGAGCACCGTTGATGGTGGTAAATTTCTCTGCTCTGGGGTAATTGGCTACATACTGGAGCATCAGGGATTAAACATGTCTGATCAGTCATTACAGTTCTACCCTCGCCTAGCCTTGAGGATGGAACAGAATTCGAATGGGTAATATAAATAACTCTTTGCTCAATGCCACCGTCTTGTTGCTGTTGACTACGTGGTTCGGCACTTTCACTACAGGTAGGAGCATCTTTGACCGACTCTGGAACGGAGCTGTGATCACCCTCATCATGGACGCAACTTCGTAGAGCACTTTTGCTATGGGTAATATCCGTCTTCGTAACGTAACCATGGCCCAGGTGACAAGACGACTCTATTGCCAACAGCAAAGAGTCAATATCCGGTGTAGTCTGAGATGATGCATGTGGACTACTCGACGGAAGAAAAGCTGTTTCATACCGCTTCCGAGCCATAAGTTCTTTACTGCTACCTCGAAGGTATGCAGTTCTCCTGTTTAACTTATTTTGCTTGCGGGAACCTGTCAGATCAAAGAAATAAATAAGTTATCATTTCTCCTGTCAGTCTTCATAGACAATACTCATAGCGGCTATCTACCACAGGGAAAAGAGAAAGTACCGGTGGTTGGTCGTTCTGTGTATTCTTGCGTTTCCACTTGATCCTTGTCACCACTTGCTGTTATTACAGTAACAGTGACTGGTTCCAAAACATCCGAGAAAACGGGAGACGGACTACTCGCATTACTTAAACTACTACAGACTTGTGACTGAACACCTTCGTCCTCACAAGGATTTATATACGTAGGTTCCTTAATAGTATCTGAGTAGTAGTACGGAGCATTGTACCGTTCCGGGATTTCGTGGTAAGGTGGCTCTCCTTTATCTGGGTCTTCAGCTCTGTCGTCACCACCGAAATTAGAGCTGCTCGTACCATCCGATGCAAGCTCACTTTTTCGAGAGCCGGAACTTGTACCACCGGATATGGAAGTTGCCGACCATGCACCTTGTAATACTATATGGTTATTATTCGGCTGCGAGCTAGGAAGGTTCAAAACATGGTCAACGGGATCCACATAGTCATCACATATTGAGATCTGAAATAATCACCAACACAAAATGCAGAATTAGAAATGCTCTCTAAATCCTCCGATAACAGTTTCCTCCTCAACATCTAAGTTGCTTTAGAATTTAATCAAAAACTGTGAGATGAACTTTTAATTTCCGGCCTTTAACAGACATTCCATTAATGACAAGATATCACGAGATGGCTGAAAAACAGCTTAGAAGATTGAAAGGATGTTGTTAAGACTTCATAAAGATCTTGACAAGCAAACATATATATTATCTCGGACGCGACGGCAATGGAAAGAAGCCGCTTGACTAAATTACACACGTTTTTCGAGATTAAATTTTATGTTGATTCAATTTCGGGGCTAATGTGCTGAAGTAAATAAGTATCTGAAATGAGTTCTTGTTTAACTCCGTTAGTAAGATGCTTGAACTTAGGAAGACGTGTATGCTTAAAAACTACTACATACATACTACACACCAAAGAAGAGATCCGTAAAAATATTGCGATAAATTTAAGCCCGGTAAATGGGAAGCATTTAATTATTTTTCCATCCATGTTCCGTTTTGATTTTTTTTAGCTTTTCACTTATACTCATGCAGAAATTAGACTACATTAGTATTCGTAGTAGAGTAGAAAAATATTAAACATGTTTTTGTACGATGAAGTTTTACTTAATTATCTTACGAATTGTCGATTGTGTGTTATTTCAGTGAAAGTGAAAGCCAACCACTCATAATCTTTCCGCGACAATTTAATCAATCTGTACAGTTTTGAAGTCAATAAACGTCTGATGAATATGAAATGCTTACGGTCCCACACAGGTAACCCAAAACGACTCAACCGTTGGTATAAAAATTATCGAAATCGAAACATCTTCCACAAAATGACCTATGGCAGAATGATGGATTTCAAAGAATCCCATGGCAAGCAAAACATCTCTCGATGCTAATAAAATATTAATGGAGAAGTCTACGATATTCCAAGTAAAACACTACGGCCATGCATGAATGGATGGATTATCGGTTTAATTTGGCATGACACGGTCAAACGCAGGACAAGCTTCTATTATTTTTCTCTCGGGTCAGACAAGATGAAGACCTTTTGCTATTCTATCCATGGTAAGAGAATGTAATTTGAAATTTGTATGCGGAAGGCTTTTGTGAATAAATAGAAACTACCGAGAGGTACATACCTTGGGTTCCAATATGTGCGATCATTAATCTAAACACGAAGCTATCCACAGGTCAAATGTAAAGCTGTTTGTAGTGAGCTTTCAAATATATTTCAAATGAATTGCTGTGCGTGTTTCTGCGTCCTCGTTTCGTTAGCTTCTGAATAGTTGCACAATACCTCGTCCAAAAATATCCAGATGTAATGATATTATGTGCGTAAATAATGCCATTTTAGCTTTGAATGAATACTTGTTTGGTGAAGTTCATAAGTGACGTAAGACTGACAGATTACACTCAGTGTATCATTGGAAGGAATCTATAAAACGTCGCACTGTCACTTATTAAATTATTACTAAAAATTCAACCTTTATTTGACACTTCATGTGTTTATAATTGTTGTGAGCAGTTATATTTTCAATAGTGATCAGCATAGCACCTAATTTCAATATGAAGTTGTGATAGCGTTTGATATTGTACTGACTGGTCTATTTTCCATGATGATGATGATGACGATGATGACGACAAGAACAACAAGGATGACTCATACTTCTCGCGAAGAACTCTAGTGTCCTTGTACATTGCATCGCGAGTAAATTTAGAAACATCCAAGGTAGCAAGTTACAAGTCGACTTTATATGTAGTACGTTTCTTCAAGATATTCCTTATATGCATACAGTTTTTATTACAGTTGCATGTCCAAAGAACACACACATATAATACACTTGCCACACCAGAGTAACTCGTAAAAACGTTCTCGCATTTCCTTTAATAAAGATTATGGCAGTGTTTTATTTTGCGTCCACGTTCTACAATTGTAAAACCACATGTTGTTGTCTTGTCTCTCTGCAAACCTCACTTCACGTCTATTTTCATACAACGGTCAGTCCACTAAACGATTTAATAAATGTGAGAGAAAGTGTGTCTATTAAAAGCTCGAAATGTGAAAAGAACAGAAGCTACAGAAAAGTAAAAAGCGTTCTGACAGAGTTCTGCTGCAGCGAATAAAAAACAATGTAACGCGAGGAATGCAAACGAGACGATGTGTGTTCACTAATCAGATCCAAAGGCTACTCCTCACTGTCAACGGGAAGTCCTTTCGTTTTTCCTCCAACGTTCCGCAAAAAAAAATACATGAAGCAAAAGCCAGAATGGAAATAAAGTTTGGACATGGACGAGAGAAAGATCACATAGAAGCACTCCAACACACGTCCAACTCGTCAGTGTTGCAAACTCCGTAAGTGTAGAGTTCTGATAGGGGTTTTCGAAGGGAAAGATGTAACGAGAACAGTACCTAACTCTAGGAGAGAGTTTATGCAGAAGGACATGTTATGCTACATGGTAATCGGATCAAGTTTTAAACCCATACTTGAGAACTTTTGTAGAAGGTTACTCTAGACTGCTGGTGCTCCTTTCACTTTCTGCTCATGGTTAAAACCGCTCACGGACAGTGTAGCTGCTAGATGGAATCTGAACCGATGGAGGTTCTACAGCGTAATATGTTGGCTACACAATGAAGTATAACATGACTGCTTTTCCATTTGAGAAACCAAGTTCTAGCAACGTATCTCGTGTCAGTTTGGCAGCAACGCTAGACAAACGTGGAGCAAGATGCGCACATAAGACAACTAGGAGAAAACGAAGAAAATGTGTAGAGATGGTGGTGATGTGGTTGAAGCAATTTTCCGAAAAGAGAACAATACAGACGTACACACAATATAAGTTTATATTTTTAGATTTTTCCTCCGCAAATCGTTCACTGGCTCATATTTCCTACCCTTGAGCGGAGAGAGAGAAAGAGAGTGGTAATACTCTACCATGCATGCTTGATGCTTTCAAAAGGATGCCGAAATCAACCAAGAAAATTCTTATACAAAAGATAGAATCGGAACCACGACTGGTTTTATGTATGTTGGTAGCGGTGATGCGTCTGGATTCATGGAGAAACCAAGTTCTTATATAGAAAATACAAAGGATGTGCGCATTCTTTTGAAATTACCAACCAGTATGAATTCAACATCATCGCATAACTTGGCATGGTCTAAAGCAGTCGAGCCAACGTAACATACAAATAATGAGAAAGTTTATGCTTTACGTGTACAAAGATGGAAAGACGGCGATTGCATTATCACAATGCTTACACACTGACTAGATTAGAGGAGACACTGGGAGCACTTGTGCTAGTTGTAGGTACATTAACAGAAAAGCAAAAGTTATACACATTAGACTACTGATTCCAGCGACTTGTAAAGTGAGACAACCTACACTTTCATTCTCTCTTCTCTCTTTTTTGAATCTTTCTCTCTCTCTCTCTCATCTAGTTTCACCAGAAGTGAACCCAGCGATAATACTTGGTACACATCTGGTACAATGTATGTTATAATATCTGGGTAGGGGAGCGAAAAAAATAATACTCTTGAGCTTAGAAAGCTTCTCCATGGGAAGAGAAATGAGTCAGATCGAGTTGGAACGCAAGCAGGGAAAGGAGTGACGTGAAAGTTTTGAGTGAATGATCCGTGCTGGCGTTACTGTGTGCATACGCGTGCATGTATAACATTATGATGGGATTTTTCTGTAGCTTTTCATTTTGGAGCGATGCTTACTTCGATTATAGCCTTTTCTTTTCTTTTTTCCTTCTTGTTATGATGGCATCCCCAACGAGACCCACACAAGTTGTGGGGAAATGCATATTACGACGATTATTACGTGTTATATGCATTCATCCGTCATGTTGTACCCTCTTCCCATCTCTAACTTTCCCTTTTTTCACAATTTTCTTGGCAAGGCGAAACATTGCTCCTGCTGCTCCTCCAAAAGGAACATCTTTCTTGACTCTAATTTTCCACAGAATGAGTATGCCAACTTTTTTTCGCCATTATATTCGATGAGAGAGCACATTAGGTTGGGGGTAAAATACATAAAAAATATAGATGACGACTCTTGTTTCTTTACTGTTGACAAAAAAGAACGGCCCCAGCGCACCAAAGGTACACACTCAGTTGTACTTCTAACAACTAACAACAAGAACCACTTTCCTTGCTCCACTCCACTATCTTGTTTATGGGAATCATATTAAGCTACTTTCCGTCTTTCTCTCTCACTGTCTCTCTCCAAAGATATAGACGACAGCAATATTTTCACTTTTTTCTCTTCAAAACATCGTGAAAGAGCACGCAAATCTTACTTTTTTTTCTCTTATGACTTACTTATAGTTTGTAGTTTAAGATGGGCTTTAGAGTGTAGAAATTATCTACTTTGTCTGGCTAACGGCATTTTTCACAAGAAAAATAAATAAATTCTAGTGGCATGCTCCACGACCATATTTTTAAGTGCTTTGGTACGCATCTTGACAAAAAGTATATGATAGTGAATGTAAATGATGTGTACAAGAAAAATACGAGTCCCGTATGCTAACAAGTTTTATTCTTGGTTAATAATAGGGGGACCCTTTTGACTTGTAGAAAAAAGAGAAAAAAAAATGCAAGAGGCTCTTATCTTCCAACGCCCCTCTTTGCATACCAGTAAAAGTTCTCTCAACACAGAAAAGAAAATGTTTTGAATGTCCCGTGTATATTTATAGCCCTAATCCAAATCACTAAGTAAGGAAGTCATGCCAATGTCTAGATAAATATCTATCCTTTTTTGTAGGAAAAAATTGTTTGCTAATGGTAAATTCAGAAATGAAAGGACTCCTTTTTCAAACATTTTATGTAAAAAGGGATAAAGTTATCATGCAAATTTAATGTTTGTCCTAATATTCTACATCTATACAAAACACAATATACCTACTTCATATATTTATATGTCTTCATATCTTACGTACTTACAAGAAGCTTAAAGTTTTTTTAACGGCACTGAGGAAACTATTATTGGGTCATAATTCTAAGGCCTACTCCTTTTTTTCTCTTGTCGTAGTCAACCAGCATTGAATTTGTTTGCTGCATATGTGCTTCTTCAAATGGGGGAAACAGTTGAAAAAAAATGTCTGCATTACTTGCTCCTTTAAATTTATGTGCGTCTGTTTCCATTCATTTCCTCTTTGTGTCGATGCTTGCGCGTTAAAGGAGTAAAGTTAAAAATGGAAAAGTGGGGAATACATGTATACAAAAGAAGCTTTTAAATAAAACTTTCAAATCCCATCTTCTGCTTATTGGATCTTATTTTTTTCTAAAGACCTCATTTTGTAACATTTGTACCAAACGTTTAATCGGGTTTTTGGTAAGAAGAAAGTTCCCAAACAGAGCTGCACTTCATATGCACTCTGGTATAGAGAAAACTTTCATCCGTCAGAATAGAAAATTTCAACTTCATTTCTTATGTTGCAATTCCATCAAAAAGCTCATTCCATTACTACCAACTTCGCAAAGGGAAATACTAAAAAGGTGACAAGCATTGATAACTCCTCCAATTGCATATAGTCCCTTTTTTTAACGAGTTTTTATGACTTTCAAAATGCAAATCTGTTTGAATGACATGAAGCAAGCGCGAATTATGGTGGTTGCCTCCCACATTTCCCCGTATAACCATTCAGCATAAGAAAAGGACCCATCATTTGCCCGAGAAATAATTTCCCTGCAACAGCATTATATGGTGTATCCGTGCCAATTCTTGAAGTTGTTACGAACACCGTTCGTTCATTTTTTGCCGAACACTGGCCAACTAAAATTTAATTTGCGTCCACTTTTCGTTAACCCTTTCCGTTTATCTTCTCAGTATATCTTTGTCGTGTCAGTGTTAGAAAAGCCGACTCACCACAAGCAGCCGGAAAAGTTATATTTTATTGGTGTACAGAGGTTGGAATTTTTCACATAATGTGACATTATGTACATATGTGGGATACTCTGTAATATTACATCCTTATTGCGAACGAGCTTCCAGTGTCCTTTTGAATGTTTTGTGTGAGATCGCTTTTGGGACTTGTTCTAAACGGCAGACGCTTATTGAAAATGAAAGGGGTTGAATAAAACATAAAAGAATAAAATGAAGCAACCGCGTATAAAGTTTTTTCGCTTTCTACTGTTTTTTTCTTCTTCTTTTAAGCTACCGGTTCCTTGGAAAATGCAATTACAACTGGCCGTATGGGTATCAAGTTGGGAATTTTTTATCATGTACAGGAAGTGAAAGGTACATAGAATGCAGAGAGACGGCGATAAAATTATAATAAGAATGTCGTACAAGCCACATATGATCAGAAAGAACAATATCAAGTCAAGACGGTAATGATGTATTTATGAGGAAAGGGAATATGGCAATAGTGAAAGTGTTCTGGATTCAATAGATGATGCTCTCTCTGTATGTTTTGTGTTTAGGAACGATGGTTACATAAATATGACGCAAGCTTATTCGAGGGCGAGGAGTACGTGCCACCGGTTTCTAATAGCATTAGAGAAACCGGAACAGGTAATTGCTATGAAGCATCCAATTTCTATGGACGTTTAGTCTATTTTGCCTTGTTAAAAAAATGAATTTAGCCCGAACTCATTTGGAATGAATGACTTCCATTTTAGAGCCGCGTGAACACAAAAGGGAAATGGAATTTGTGAGGAACGTGAATAATGAAATGCACAATTATGAACATTAATTTTAATGCGAAAGCTTCTTGGCATTGTTTATGTCACATCTATTATTCTTACTATTATTGATAGTAATTGAAAATTAGTCCCAGTAGACGGCATCCCATTAAGAGAGGGATTTAAGATGCGCTTTTATAGACTTGAGAGCGGAAAAACTTGTTCAAGCTTTCCCAACTTTCTTTGTTCTATTCGGGAGGCTCTTAAAAGGTTAAAGACAGTAGGGATGGTATGTGTGCAGCTACAGAAGTGGATATGAGATTTATACAGCTTAGCCAAGCATTTCGTTCTTGTCCGCATCCATGTATCCCACTTTCATTCGTACGGAGGAATGCCAAAATGAAGGAAAATTAAAACTAATAACAATTTTAGGCTGCATACGAAACATTTTCAAAAATTAGATAATGACAAATTACAACACGCAACCAGAAATTGAAACTTGTGAATAATGAAATCGTCGAAAACTCATACTCAGCTTCATGTATTGCGTGTGGAGATGCGAGTTAATTCATAATTTCTCATATGCGCAAGTAAAACCGAAGACAGCTTGTGAACCTTTACAGTAAATATCTCCTTGAAGTAATTTTATGCTTAGTACAAAGCCATAATCTGTATTAATCTGCCCATCTCGAAAAGGAAAGCAAAGTGGATGACATCATAGGTTCTCTATTCATTTCTTCCCCTTAGAAACACATTTCAGTTCTACTAAGAAAGTGGAAAATATGCTTCAATTGTTTTAGCGATAAAATGAAGGGCCACGAGTTTCACTCACGATTTATAGTATTTTGTATATTTCCAGCCGTGATGACTCGTCCATTCATAAAATCTTTTGGAAACCTAGCTCAGCTTGCTCGAAAATATGAGACTAAAATGCCTGGATGAGCGGGACCATTGAAACATTCAACCCACGCTTGATTATGAAAGATTATTCTAGTGAAACTTACCAATGCTTCCCTGCCGAGTAAGGAAAATACTTTTGTCTTTTTGTACGATGCTTCGAGCAGTTTACATAAAAAATTTCTCTGATTTGTGCCGGAGACACTCTGCCGTATTCTTGTTTTGAAAGGAACCAACATAATTTGCTGGTCTCATTTAGACCAGGAGCTAATGCAAGCAATTTCGACGGTTTAAAATGTAAATGTGAAAGTAATTCCTCCTTTTGGATTTCCGTGAATACTAACCATCATTACCTTTAAATCTGCACAGATCTATTCCATTTTCATTGTAAAGAGACAAATATGTATTCATTCATTTACTTCGGTTTGAGTGGGTGAGTGTACGGATTTATGAAAATGTTTAATGTATTATGATGAATTAGCAGAACCTGCTGCTTTGTTGGAGGAACATCTTTGGCAAAGTAGTTGCTGGAAATTGAGCGAGAACTGAAGCGAATCAGGCTTTCACAAAGTAATGGATTTACGCAGTTCTGAGGACAGCACTCATTTAGAGCTTTGTATGTATATACGTGATAATTGATCCATTTTCAATATATCTTTGGCAAGATTTATTATTCTCAGTAAATATCACAGTGTGCTAAAAGCATGATTATTCAGTACCTAGAAATGCTCCAAAAAATTAATGTTGTAACACCGCGTTTTTATTCCAAGCTTTGAAGTAATGCTGCGCTCCTAGATTCCCGATCTACCATAAGTCAGATAAACCTGATTCATGACGATGTAAAATTTTCATTGTGAAAGCTATCGTCATCCTAAGGATAATGCTTTTCTGCACTATTGATCAACAACTATACCCTGTTAAAAAGATAGGTACTTGAAGATTCCCTACCCAATGGCATTTCTACGTGGTGAGCAAAAACAGAAAGATAAATTTTCCATCATAACAACTAAAGTGGCAATAGACACGTACAATTTATTTTACGCTGAACGAGGTATTTTCTTTCTCAACGAGACTCACTCTTATCCCAACTGATCCACATTGATATTCGTCAAACAACAGTTGAAACCGTTTGCCGTATACACATTATCCCATCTGGAAGGGATTTTAATCCTTGAAGTGTTATAATATTGTCTATATCATAGTTGATATTGATATTGGCACATATAGATAACTGCCTTGAACATTACTTTCAGCATTAAATAGTTATCAAGCAGAGGACTAATACACGAAATGGTGAAACTTTTTAAATATCATTTAGCAAACGATACTGCAAACCCTGGAAAATCAGCCACTAACTTCTCGTTTACATTTGATGGTTTAAACCTCCTGACCTGAAAATGGAAAAATATCCTGATCCAAGTGATGCGTCTTCCTGTTTACAAATCGCTTCTGATCTGAATCTGACATAATTTTACTTTAACGGATTTTATCGGTGAGCAAGCATAATGCAGTGACGGCAGATTTACATCTGAATATTTGCATGGAAGCTTTCGCTACTTCCTACTTTACTTATTGAGTATGCTAAACACTAAAAACCACTCTATAAATTTGTTTTACATTTCAAGTTAGTTAATATACGCCGCGGACTAACGAAACGCATATCTGTTCATATAAGTCTTCTTGCTCGCCTAACGCCCATGTCCTAGGAAGGACCTCGGCGTAACAGAAAATTCATACAATTGTACCTCAATACCTGCATCTTTCACGTCCTACATGCATGTATAATTCAAACAGCGAAGAAAGGCCTAACTAGATTGAAAAAGCGCAAAGAGAAAGCTAATAGCATTACTATGTTTACAGCTGGCCGAAAGGTTACGTTGTTTTCTACACGTTTTTCATTTTATGTTGCGCCTCTTCTTGTGACTGTTAATTGGCTACAACGTCCATTATTAGCTGAGTGCATCACCATTGTTGTCTTCCGCAGATAATAACAAACTAGAATAGCGAGCAAAGGAAAAGCCGACCCAAAAGGATGAGTCATCAGCAACACCATTTTATTTTCTCCTCGTTTCTCCCTCTCGTCTAGTTATAGTCCACGTTCGTCGCAATCTTCAGCCATTGCATGTAAAATTTACTCTCAGATGTACGTGCTTTAGGGAAGTGATGTGTATACCCAAGCAGGTAGTTAGTTCCCATTGGTGAGCTCACGTAAACCACGTGCTTGTTCAGTTATAAAATCCGAGAGGAGATATACATAGTACATTAGAGATTGTGATTACGGCGATTTCAATATTCATGATACCCAAACGTAATTATGGAAATCAGTGAACTACATCCTCTGGCGGAATGCGAGGAATGATAGAAAACTTGGTCGAAGAGCCAAGTTGTTCCCGTCATTAGGTTTCTACTCATGTATAAATAATTTGAAGGAAATTAAATAACGTAGTACGCCTAACTAATGGAATGTCGAAGTAAGTATACGTCATAGCGTTGCTCCACAGGCCAAAAGGCCTTTTCCTGATGACTGAGGATTTTTGGAATCAAACGAAACAACTCTATTTTCTCATCCAAAAAAGGCAATGTTTGTCTGCTCCTACCAGCATGATTGTACAAGAAAAGTGAAAGATAGAAAGTGAAAAGATGATAGATATGATTTTCTATAAATAGAAAGTGTACGGCAATGCATCATCATGCGAAACTTTTCTGCTATGTCCAATCTTGTGAAAGAGGAGATTTGTTTTGCAGCTTTTTCATAAAACATTTTATATTAGACAGCAGAAAACTGGATCAACCAGTGCGGGTAACAAGCTGAATACATAGTTTTTGGGTGCTGATCTATTTTTCAAGAATTCTCGGTGCGCATATCAGTATCAAATTTTATGTTACGAGACGAATGAATAAACCAATATAAATAAAAGCTAACTGGACAAGAAATATTATTATACATGGTTCATTTCCTAGTCGCCATTTCAACCACACACTAGAATTTACTCTCTTGCGACTCCCTAACCACTCGAGCATGAAGCATGTTTTCTTTTCTGAATACCTACAAATCTCAAGAATCCATACATAGCTTGAATTCCTTCGATTTCCAACAAAAATAACGGCAACACTGACCAAAATGTTGCAGATATTTCGATTTATAAGTTTTCTTCTTGCACCTTAAGAGTAGCTACATTGTAGTCAGTTGTATTTTTTTGTATTCCAACCACATTAGAAACAATTTTCTGCTAGGAGCGTTAAAAAAGGTAAAAGTCTCTGAGAAACAACCCAAAACTTTAATTAGGTTTTAAGTGTAGTATCGGCAAAATGAGTGGAACTGATTTGACATCTTTTTAAGATTTCTCTTCAAAAGAAGAATTATCAAGAACCGTGGTAATACCACAATCAGCTCCACACAGACCTTCTTTTCTCCAGTCCTTAACGTTACACATACTATGCGACCTATGTTTTTCTCACGAGGATTCATTTATTTCCGTCGAAAAAAATAAAGACTCAGGAAGGTCGTTAGTTTTTACATCGTGCTATTTTACTTTCTTTCAGTGTGCTTGCATACTTCAGAGACGTAACTATATTCAATACAAGGAGGTACTTTCATGTCAGGTTTTTTCTCCCGTTGACTTGCCTCATCAAACTATTCTTCGGTAGAAAGCACATATAAGTCTTTTTGATGGAGCACATGCTAGAAAAGGAAGCGTGTGAGATGCTCGTCTGAATATATTACAATTGTTGTACCTACGTCTACCTTCAATGTCACAAGTTAAGCACGACTGACAGAAGTTAAGGAGCTTCCAAGACAGATTGATGATTATGACGGAAAACACCCTTGAGGATAGAAATTATGAGAATATGTATGTGAACGAAGATGACAGTGAAAGCGCGACAAAGAGACAGAGTAAAACTCGGTAAAACGGTGGATGCTCAATGTTAGGATTATGCCTTCCTCGTCAAATAACCCAGCATGTCTTTTGGCACTCTTTTTGGCTTCTGTCCTTCTGCTTGCAATATTTCCTTGTAGTTTCCATCCCAAAAATATACTTTTAAGCCTTTTTCCTTCATTGTTGCTAAATCTACTTTCGAAAGGTTTCGTACGGCCAGATTTTTTCCACTATTCTATAGCTATATCAACTCGTCCCTGAATTTTGTGCAATGCAACAACCATTCTGGCCCATGAACACCAATAAACTGCCGACTTCACCGGATATTGAATGAAATGCGACACAAGGCAAGTGGAAACTTTGAGTGCCTTATAAAGGATAAAGGTGCTTTCTTTATATGTATAATATGTACGTTAACATGTTTATATTACGGTAACAACCCAACCATCACCAGAAAACTTTCACTGCCATTTTCGTGCTTTTCATTTAGAGCTATTATCAGGCCATAGCAACCCTGGTTGTATTGTGTTTTGCATGATTTTCTTTTATTTGGCTGAATGAAAAGAGCAGGGACAAGTGGGCATTTATATTTTCTGCTACAAGTTGCAGAATTAATTTACACCGTCCTCTTGTCTAACTTTTTCCAAGCACGTTCGCATCATTCTTTCCCTCCTCTCATTTTATTTCCCGACTACTCACTGATGAGTAGAGCTGTGGAGTGACACTTGTAAATAATACGAAGGATTTTAGTACTCCAATCTAGCAAAATATGCAAAATAGATGGTGAGCGTGGTAAGAGGAGAAGCTTAAAAGACTATCATAAGTACATCCATACTGTTTTTCCAACTATCGTAAGAGACTTTTCATGACATAAGCTTCTCAACAGTAAAATTGGTAACAACTCGGTCTCCAGCCTAGGCTATTTACTCAAGGTAAGAATTATTTTAAAAGCTTTCGCATAAAAAACAATCATCGTGATGAAGTTGATGGAAATCAGGGTAGGTAACTATTTATGCATTTTTCTGCTTGCTTAATATTTTATCCCTCTAAGATACATTTTGTATGGGTAACACGCTCTATTACAGTCGCCAGTTTTCAATAAAAAGTAATGCCTGGATTTTCCATCTGAAATAAATTCGTGAACAGTCGGAGGAGGCAAATCCCGGATTGATTTTGAGAAGAGGTTTTAAATATATATTTGAGAGCTAAAATGCTCAACCACTGCAGGGTCCCCCTGTTACGTGCTGTTTTACTGAAAGGATTTAGATGTAACTCATGAATCAAGGAGTTTACGGTTGAGAAGTATTTCTGATACACCTATCATCACATATACCTTGGATTTTCGTCTGAAACTAACACCTACATAATAGGGATTTTTGTTTGCCAGCTTTCACAATGTCAGTCTTCTGTACATATACAAAAGTTAGTGTCAGAGTTGTGAACAGATTTTCTTGGCAGACGACGCGACAAGAGAAATTAAATACGCTACATGTATGTTTTCTGAAGACGGCTGCAACTGAAGCAAAACAGTTTCTCTCAATAAGTCAGACGTAATGAAAAATACACATTAAATGCGCAATAAAACGAAAAGCTTTTAATATTTTTACTATCCAATTCACAATACAGTGACCCACAGATGTCTTTCATTGAACGACGAGCTGTCATGAAATGTGCTTCAGAACACCCCCTTCTAACGTAAGTGAAAGTAGGTCTTGGAAACTTCCGCTTGGAAGCGTACACTCAATAGATTCCATTCTGACTGGAAAACTTTCCTGTGCACTACAAAAGGTTTTCCTTGAGGAGCTATTTTCATCGATTTCATTAACATAGACAGTCCCTCACAATAATTAACAAAATGGTTTCACATTTTCTCCCAAAGATTTGTTTCCTGGCTGAATGTAAATAGAAGGAAGTGGATTCTCTTTGAACTATTTCGTGAGTACACGCCACATGTCTAAAATTATTCTACGGCTTTGCCAAAGGAATGCCCTAGTGATCAGACAACTTGAGCAAAATGCTTTAAAAAGTAATTATTTTATTCACTTTGGCGTTTCCACAGCTAGTCGTCGCATTCGACCAGCATTCTTTCAAAAAAAACTTTTTTTTTCCACAAATGAATACGTATTTCTTTTTGCTAGTTCCCAAGAGCTTGTCTGCATACTTTACCGAACTAGCTTGTATTATTAAACTTTGAATAAATTATAGTGTGGTTGGAAGCGACCCCATTTCCACATAAAAATAGGGAAGATGGGAAGAAACAGAGGAGGATAGCTAGGTTCGTCAACGGCCTTCAGTCCCTTTTCGGTTGTAGCATCAAATTCATCCAATCATACCCATACACCATCTTCTTCTGGCAAGTCAAGTAAATGAATGTGAGTGAGAGTAGTTTTTTCCCTTCCACGAGCAACTTTCTCTTTTCTCTCGCTATCTGTATATTTATTTCTTTTGCAACTTTGTGGCCATTAAGTATCTATAACCTGCGGTTTCTTTCCTCCAAAAAAAAAGTTCTGAAGAGCCTGTATCGTTGGGTGAACAACAACCACGTCTATATTTTTTAGAAGCAATTTCAATTCTTAAGATGTCGTAATAGGCCCGAACGCAGAGATGGTAAAGAGGTGAATAAAAGAATGTTTAGTCTTGTTTACTGTACAAAATTGGAGTTGGGGAAAACTGGAACAGAACTGGAGCAATGAACACACTCTGTGGCGTTGCAATTGATTACATTCTATTACCCAGCTTAGCTATTTTTAGTAAACAGCAAGTTTTCATTCCACTGTTCTCTCCACAATGCCTATAAATTCGCTAAAGGGTACTTTTGCGTGGCATCCGTCTTAGTAATGCACAAGTTGTCTTTCAAACTAGCTTTGATGTAGTACGAGTTTAGTACTCACTCACGAATTTCTTTGTATTGTTTCTTTACAACGAGAAAAGTCTATTTAGTTGACTCAAAGAGGTACTTTCTTTTCCTACGATGAAATTATCGTTGGCTTTAAAAGGATGGAAAATCATGAAAAATGAGTTCGCAAAAAGGATTCAGATAAAATTTTACCAAGAAAGTGAGACTTTGCGCTGTGTCTTTATTTCGCAGCCGATTTAACACACTTACAACTTATGTTTTTGCAAATGCTTCTAAAATTGAATTTATCCAGGCTATCATGAATCAGTCATGCAATGTTTTTGAGTTCCCGTATAATTCAAACTTATAGCTTTATTTAAATGGCTCTTCTATAAATAAATCCAATCCATTTCATACAAAAGCATCTTAGAAAATAGTTGTTGAAGCTGTATACACTGCCACGATTACCATTTGGACTATTCCTTAAAAACTGTCATGCAAGTGTTTGGATGGAATTTATACGACCGATCAATGACAAAAGGTTTTTTATTAAGGTAAAAGTACTGCATCATGAATGATGATACTATTCCACACAAAAAACCAAGTATTTTCTAGTAATATATGACATACAGATATGAAGACATTACTATACTCAGAGCGTCTTCTATTCTTTCAGTACTTGTCCTTGGAACGGTTCTAGGGAAAAACAAGACAAAAAAACTAGCAAGGACGATGGGAGGAAGAATCTGGTGTGGTGATAATCATACTTATACTCTTTTCTAGTGCTTTCCACATACGTTTCTTGAGAAAAAATGTTGTACCTAAATGGTGGAAATCACGAAAAAAAAGAATAGAACACATACATAAAAGAGGACTTGGAGATACGGTTGGATGCCACTAAAGATGGCTGGAGGTGGATAACAGTTGTTGAATGTACATTATTGTGAACAAACGTTTATATAGAAAAATCTTAGCAGAAGACCTATAACAGATTAAAAGACTTGAGCTCTAGATTTATTTGATCGCATAACTATTCGATAAAGCAACATAAGCGTTTTTATCGGCTCGGAATTGTTTCATACATGGAAATTCTTTTGTCAAGATGAGGTCAGCATAGTCTAGGCCTACGCGGAAGCATTTCCTTTAACTGGTTATCCCAACCGGGAATGACACTTGGAAACACTTCGAAAAACTATCCACTCATGGTTTCCAGTGAAACCCTGAGATCTTGTTTTCATCTAATATTCTCAGCACATGAATGTCCTCATTTTGTGAAACCATCATAGCCTGAACAATTTTAAGTCTATGCTCACTTTTCTTTTGATTGCTAATATTAACGTGCACACTGCTGTGTCTGTCTAAGCACCGTCAACTCGTCGTTTTCTTCTCTTTACTCAGTTATCTCTTATACCATCATCATGTAATGCGAAAAATGATCGAATATGTAACGACCAAGTCATTAACGAGCTTGTCGCTCATATCTTTTATCATTATATGTAGCACTTTTTTAAAACAAAATTGACGTATTTACAAGGGACATTATTTTTTCTATGACATTAAGATTTAGGATACCCGATATAGAATCATCTGTCATAGTATAAAGCCTTTCAGGTTACAGAGCTAGGCTTTTAAGGAGAACAAAAAAGGAAGCCATACAACCATTGACATGCTCTAGTCGAAATGAAGACTTTTCAGATCCATTATACTCAGTCTTTTCGGAGCGACCAAGGAAAAATCAAAGATGATGCAACTGTTGTACGATGTGTATTTACTGTCTAATTCACATGACGCAGCACACTAGCACGCGGAACATGTGTCCATAACATTGCCCTGAACAGCACTTTCCCTTTGCTAAACTATTGGCGTTTATATGCTGGATAACATTTTCCACAATTTTACTGTATAGTATGGAGGGAAAGCAGTGTCAAGGAGATTTTGTGGAAGAGGGAATTCTTGGTTAAGTCATTTTGTGGTGTAATATGCTTTTATGCACTGTCGGAAATGGCCTTTTCATTATCACAGATCATCGAAAGGATTTCTATCTGTGGAGAGACGTTAATTAGCAGTGGAAAGCTTCTATACACGCTAGCACACACGAACCAGTTTGATGACACGGTCATTGTCTACATTCATTTTTGTATGTGATGTGTCTTTTCGACTATTTCATTCTAACTCCCTTTCTCCGTTGTCTTTTTTTTTGTGTGTCCAACTGCCAGCAGGAGACAAAAAGGGGGGAAAGTGAGCCACTTAGGGCAACATTGGCAGGGAAACACGGTTCACAGTGATGTTTCTAGACCTGTGATCTGTGTAGTGATTTTATTGGAACACGAAGGGAAACGTAAAATAGATTTGGAACGAGCTCGTCTGTTGCGGTCCCGTTCTCTATGGACATGATTAATAGTGTGCCCAGAAGAATAGAAAGCAATCTCGTGTTGTTCATGATGATCATGTTGGTCGTGATGATTACATTTATAGCATCTTCAACTGACTGTATATTCGCTACTTTCAACCTAAATGCATATAAGTTCCCTCTTCATAGGTGAAAATACGGAGGAAAAATCATAAAATTAGTGGAAATGCCACCGCAGTTGTCCGTCCATTCTATTCCCAGTATTTTTCGAAGTCATTACCACTTTGAGCAACTCTAATAAGGATCCTTTAGCCTTCCATTTTGCAGCCTTGTACACGCGCCTAAGTCATTCCCACCGGAATCGATTATTACCAGAAAATTTGATAGTGTTTGATGAGAACCGTGTTTTCCTTTGTTCACGCTAATGTGTGTATTGCGAAATCATGTAACTGGATCAGAAATGAAGCAAAACAAATTTCACCACACAGCACCACAACTCTCTCTCGTCTCTCTCCCTTTTCACTCAGCCTCTATCTCCAGCAATCGTGGTAGTCTACTCGGAAGAAATAACTCACCTACCAGTCAGTTCAGTATTATTTAGAAGGTTGG
>JAAXOA010000908.1:0-18561 GCA_036561885.1 Salina celebensis
AGCAAAATGTTGACCAAATCTTCCCCAAGTTGGCATCGTTGCTGCTGGATAGTTTCCAGTTCCCCTACCTATATTAATATTAAAACTTGTAGAGGTACCAAATTCTGTACCTTGACTTTGACCAACCAAATAATTGTAATTCCAGAAATAATATTTTGTGACTACTAAATAAACTATTTTAGAAGGTTAATGCAAATGCATTTTGTTCTATAAAACTGTTCTAAAAAGTGGAAACCATTACAATAGAAGCAGAGTTTCTTTGGTAAGTAACGGTAAAGCAAAAAAAACTATCAGCGACACGTTTGATTTTTAAAAAGCAAGCAAAAGGTCAATGCCAACAGCACCCGGGATTCCCAAGCGGTCACCCATTCAAGTTCTAACCGGGCCCGCCGTTGCTTAACTGCAGTGATCGGACGAGAACTGGTGCTGTCAACGTGGTATGGCCGTCGGTGAAGAGACGTGAGCAACAATCAAACGATGGAAAGTACAGTAGATGGTAGAGCAAAGATTTTTCAATTCAGTTTTCCTCCATTAACAAAAATTCTGATAAACGTGATAACTATTTCTGTTCGATACGTTTGTTAAGTAGCGAAAGCTACTTACTATAATATTGTCATGGGTGTCTGTCCGTGTTTCTTATAACTCGATACGGTGCGGACAGATTTCACTGAAACTTTGCAAACATAGCCCTAGGTTACCAAGGATCTTCCTGTGTAATTTTCAAGATTCCTCGTCGTAAGGTTCATTAGGTTAATGGCAGAATTAAAATTAACTATAGTGTCAATTAAATGACGGATTTTTTTATTCGAGTTTTCGATAGACCTCATCGATCTGATCATTTCTTCTTCTTGAACTCGTATCTAATTGCGAGCATCTTTCGTTGTTTTTGGAAAAACGGATACATTTCGTATCCTGACTCTTGCAGTTTCTGCTTCTTACACTAAGATTCCTCGTGTATTTGGGGCCTTAAAGCAATCCAATCTTTTCAATCCAGAACGTTACGAACGCAAAGAATGTGCCCATAATAAACAAAACAAAAATTATCATTATATTTCCTGATAACGGGGCGCCAGTAGGATCTATCCATTCGTATGACGACTCTTTGTTTGAGTCAAAACTGTACAATCGTTCCCACTTGAGTAAAATACCTGCCTGCTGCACTGTACGAATTCTTTCAAGGTTATGCCTTCTAATTTGTTTACCGAACCTAATTGCTGTAGGCAATGTATTGAATCTTTGTGCCCCAATATGTAGGGGTTTCAATCTATTTAACCGAAATAATAGTTTGTACTTCATTGCCACCACTTCTGGCAGCAGCACTGCGACTTCGGTGCTTGTACTAAGTTCGCGGAACAGTTCTTGCTCCTCCAGAAACTCGTACATCTCTAGCTGGCTCTTGGTGACGGAATCCGTAATGGTTTGGAAGGATTCTCGTATGCTGGTAGTAAGCATTTCTTGTATTTTCGCGTGTGTCTTGATTGGAACAATTGGTAGCTGCAATAATCTTTGAGCTACAGCACTATTTGGATACTCGAAGTGATACGAAAGCGAGACGTTACATCCATATGAATCTAGAAAAAACTGTTTTTCTCCTGAATTCCAGCTTGTTGTCAAGATATAGGCTGTTTCCAACACGCTTCGACATATTTACACTCGTTTATGTGATGTTTACCTTCTCCCAAGTTTAAACAGAAGTCAATCGCTTCACGAAATGCCGACAGAGTTTGGACTGTTATCTGCATATCCGAATATTAAGTGATACGAAAGCGAGACGTTACATCCATATGAATCTAGAAAAAACTGTTTTTCTCCTGAATTCCAGCTTGTTGTCAAGATATAGGCTGTTTCCAACACGCTTCGTGTCGGTTTCCCAGTCGCGCATTCTGCGATATAATACACAGCTGCTGCTACCCTTGAGTAAAGCGTGATTTTGTCCTGAATAAGTTCATTCAATGCTTGATACTTTACTAATTGTCTTGGCTGTGTCATCCGGTATACATTTACGTTCTTATAACCATTGCTCAAAACTATTCCTGCAAGTAGCAGACTTGACAGAATAAACCGATTGCGGGTTTTGCTGGCAACTAATGAAGAAAACGGGGTCCCTTGTTCCAGCATTAGTCGGTATAATTCGAGAATTGTTTGCTCCAAATGATTGTGTGTAAACCCACTTTGCAACTGGGAGATCGAAATTGTCGCAAAAAACAAGGATATTAGTAACCAGAACCAAGCCCGAGGTCCGAATGCATTTGTAAGTTGATAGAATTCGTGCTGCTCACTTCCACGACTGGTACAAACAACAAAACGAAAATTTAATAACGAGTTGTTGAGCACCAGGAGAGGAAAATCTGTTATGTTCTGGCTTTTGTCATATACGTATAAATACATCTCACTTGTGAAATATGCCGAAGTTGGCATATCGTCATAGGTCCCAGGATACTTGCAATTCAAGTAAGTGAAATTCCCCATGATGAGCTGAAGAACATGAGCATGTGCACTGTCCATTTTGTTACTTCTTTCTTCTACCGCTGTGGTACCCTCCAACACCGTGTCATGTGACATTTCATTCACACAATTGAATAAATTTCGGTAAATCCGGCGTAGTGGAGTAAACCAACTACTTCTAATGCGCCGAATATCCCATTTCTGAGCTTCATTTGTATTCTGATATTCCAAGCGTTTCATGTTCATTAGTTGAATCGAGGACCAATCTTGATATGGTATTCCAATGACCTTAAGCATTTCATAGTTTTCATCCAATAAAAGTTTGAATATTTTCAAATGTTGCGGCTGGATCCCAAGTGTACCCAGAAACACAACAAAGTTAAGGCGTAAAACTGGCTCGTTTTCCCATGTGCTTGCAGATCGCGTAACCTTAACCCAATTATAGAGAATTGAATTGCAATTTATCGCGCCTGCATGCCAGATTGGAAATAGTATCTCAATTTGGGGAATTGTCGGTTCCCAAAAGGATCTGGCGTAGTCTGACAAGGGATAAAGGCTTTCGTGTTTTGTCATAAACGATGGTAGCAGAAGGTCGATTATTATTTTACAATTGCCTGGCCTCCCATTCAATACCCATTTTTGGTGAAATATGCCTATGCAGGGATGGATTTGCGTCCGTTTTATTCTCATGAGATAATTTGAATGACAGAATGTTGTAATATTGGCCGACCTCCGCACGTCATCCATGTAATTGTTCCCATATGTTAATGGAATCCAACCAGTTAGCTTGTAAGACACATCTGTTTGACTGTTAAGAATATCAGTTTTTGGTACGAAGTGCTGGCCAACCGTCGGAATGATTGGCTGGGATATATCCACATTCAAATGGTTTCGAAGAATAATATAGCAGTTTTTGTTTGTAAACGGCTCCAGCACATATTCGAGGACTTTGGAATTTACTGACTGTTTAAATCCGTCAGAAATTTCATTCTGAGAATCCTCGAGAAATTGAAGAGATTGAGGGACCATGATAAGAAGAACACCCAAATTGATGTAGAGTTTGTAACAAAAATATCGCAAGGAAAATACAAGGAAAAGGTGAAGGGGGACAGTATTCGTATAAGGCAGTGTGATCATGTTAAGAACTTTTACCAGGCGGTTACACTCTCAGAATGTATGTTGTGAGTTTTACGTGTTACGCTCCTTTTTTCTGTGCGCATGCATTACCAACACCATAATGATGAAACTATTATGATAATTATTATATTATTGACATAAAATCTAAACTGTCATATCTGTCTCTCTACGTTCACCTACTTGAACCACTTGCATGGCATATGGAATAGATTGATCATTACTAATCTTAATTAATTTTAGCAGCTAAATACTTCATTGCGCACTGGATGTCATTGTATCAAACCCCCGTGTTTTGAAGTACAGCAAACTTTAAAGGCTACTAGAAAAATTGTACACGATAGATAACTTGAATTTAAATTCCATCCACTAGTATGTATATTACTGTCTGTAGTATACATTGTATTGAGTAGTGCCCCTTATCGTCTGCTTTAAAGTAATTGATGATACTGAAAGTATATTTTAAAATTCTTGTGCTTAAATATTACATTCCAAAATGCCACGTAAAGTAAAGGGTGAATTTTCAATTCAAACTGGTTGATGGGGCTCTCAAGACTGTTGTCTACAGGAAGTATATTAGTGCGTAGGAGAAACAAGCTTGGATCGATATGCAACCCAAACGAATAAGTCTACGACATAATGGCCGGGTCGTATTTCACGTTTTGGAATCACTAGCGTTACTAATTGCTACGTTTATGATTGAAATTTTGGCCCATTTCAAAACTAGTGTGGAAAGGGCCAAACGAATTGCTGGCGAGATGTTTCGAATCTTGGCAAATCTAAGATTCCAAACTTCAGTATTTATAAGTTGGATTTTACATATCACTCAATTCAAGTTTTTGAACAACCTATTATGGTAACTCTAACAATTCAAAGCTAATTTAAAGTTGGTTTGAATAGGGGACTAAAATATGAACACAATCAATACGAATAGGTATTTAAAGCCTCAATGTAATTCTCCACTAGATAAATTATGTATAATATGACATGATGGACTAAACTTGTAACTGATCAAAGATCAAACCTACATTAGATACAACGTAAAACTCAACTTAAGTACATCCTCAACCACGTCGATCAAATAATTGGCTCCACTTGTATGTATATGTTACAGTATAGTTAGATATGATAACCGATTATGATACGACTGAAAAAAGCAAGTGCTTTTATTGCACTAATTGTGGCTTTTCTATCTATTAGCATTTAAAGAAAAATGTATTGACAAAATATGACATTTAATAAAATTCAACAGTCGTCGTTCATGGAAATGGAAGGTCTTCAGAATCGACTTAAGAACTTCTTTGTTCTGCAAATCCAGCAAAATGGGAATTATATACATACTAATACATAAAAAGCCACATTTATTTATTCTTGTAGTTTTAAAAATATTATTCTCAATAATTAGTACCTAGTATCCTAACGTATTCACTGCTTCCTACTTGCTCGGTATGTAAGCGAAAACATCATTTTAAGTGTCCAGTTAAAATTAATTTTTGTCTCATGCTTTAAAAGTAGTATGGCGTGTGAATGGATTATTAGTTTTTCAGCAAAAGCAATATTGGTGATTAGCTTTCTGCCAGAGAAAAATAATTATAAAATTAATCGATAAGCCACGCGCAGTGGTAGGCAGTTTATTTTGCGGTTTAAGTTTCACCCGAAGGTTTTCACTTTAGACAAGTTTAGGCGTTCAGAAGAAAATTAAATGCTGTACTTTAAAGGAATGGCGTTGTTTCTACTTTTTAGTTTTGTAAACTTGGCCATTCTTGGTACCAGTAAAGGCTCCGGAGCATCATTTTCCTTAAGTGCCGTTACACAAAATGAGCCTAACCAAGTCGCAATCTCAAACCTGCAGCAGCTTCTTGTCCCATTTCAAAACCGATATTGCCTCCTCGTTCTAACTAGATTTAGCCATGTTGACATAGTGGAACTAAGCACGCCTGTCGTAATACGGAATTTGCGAGCGATGCTTCTAACGAGACATCACGCATGGGGAGACCGACTTATACCTATATGGTACCCACGTAGCCACAATGACCATGGCTCCGGCCCTGGAAACTCGACATCTTCTAAGTTCTTCGTTAACCTGCTTCATGATGAGTATTATGATGATTCACAACCGTATGGGACTGAAATATCCTTAAGGAGCTTTCCATTTGCTACGAAAACATGGAATTGTGAGGTTGAAATAAGCCTCTTCCTTCCAATAAATAGGCTGAACCTAGATTCGAAGTGGCCACGTCTACGAAACGAGTACCCAGTTGCACTGCAGTACACTAAGCGACCGCCACTTATCCCCAAAACTTATATTTTGGTTGAAACCTCGGGGTCAGAAGGAATTTCCGGTTTCCGTCATGAAACGCTGTGTAACAGAATTTCGCATACACTGCAACGACAAAGGAGCAAAATAGAAATCACTGGAAAGTACTTCGTAGCGTATATAAATACAATAACTCATCCTGACTACTTGAGGACCATTGCCTATGTGCAGTCATACCACAATTGTAAACAGAAATTGAAATTACCAATGAGTCGGTGGCAAAAGCACAGTTTGGCTTTAAACCATCATATGGCCGTACGTGAATGGGTTCTTCTATTATTGCACGAGGACCCTTTGAGGAGAGATTTAATGTCAGCAATGAGCCAATGCGTGGCGTCGAGTATATTTGCAGGATATACCAGTAGATCCGAGGGAAATCTAGTTGGTCACTTTCCATCCCAAGTGAATGCACATATTCTACAAATCATTTTGGGCAACTTTTCATACTACATCGGAAACACACATTCATGCACAACAGAGAAGGGACAAATGTCCATTGTAGAACACATTTCGTCAAATGAAGCACACAACTTTGTTGAGCATAGCCAAATTTCTACAATATCCGAACCGCTTGATGCATTCTTTTACTTCACTGATGCTACAGAAGTTCTCAAGTTTGCAACAATTCGTAGGCGTGGCTTCTCCGCATTACCATTTGAACAGCTTTTCCAGATATTTGATGTAGCAGTTTGGCTCATTTCAACTTTGACGTTAATTCTATCTTGCATCTTAATTAAACTGGTATTAGGAGCAAAAACGTCCGGGGGATTTTACCCGACAGCTTCTGGCATTGACAATGTGTCTGCTAGAGCAAGGAGATCCGTATTCACCAAATATGTACAAAAAGCACAAAGTGAAACTGATTGTTGGTGGAGTTTTGGTATTATCGATACTCCTTAGCAATGGATATAGAAGCGATAATATAGACGAAATGGTTAAATCTCGTCAACTGATAGTTTTTGAAACCCTGTCCGAGCTAGAAGCAGCCAATTTTGAAATTTACACTCGTTTAAGCGTTGTTTACCTTCTCCCAAGTTTAAACAGAAGTTTATCCCTTCACGAAATGCCGACAGAGTTTGGACTGTTATCCGCATATCCCGAAATTGGTTCGACCCATTACCGAGATGAGAAAATCCCCGGGGATTTGAGATTTGTTAAGACAATCACGACTTTAAAGAATTTGGCCACTATACCAAATAAATTGATCGAATTTATTCTTAAAAATTTGCCCAGTTTCTTTCTACATTTTAAGGGAATCGAAACTGACTACGATCCAGTCGCCGTCAAACTTAACGAGTTTGTTCAATTGAAGCAAGAAGACATTTTGATTCAAGAACTGCTAACCATGGAAAATGTGGCAATAGTGGTTCCTGTGTCCACTTCACTGAGTATTAAAAACAAGTTGAAATCTCGTTCAATTGAGCTACACATGGGGAAGGAGCAATACACTGGTGGAATTACAGTTGTAAACATTTGGGGTGATGTTGACATTGGAGTACTGAGAAGGGCTTGGGCAATGTCAGAATCAGGAATAAATGCCTGGTGGGCTCAATTACTGGACCCCAAAAAAATCCTTCAATCGCCCAGGATGGATTCGGTTACGTCTGCAAAAATGGATGGAAATATCGTCATTGTTTTCATTGTATGGCTAATCGGTGCAAGAATCGCCAGTGTTTCTTTTTGCGCTGAAGGATTTCTTTTGATAATAAGATTTGCAGTGAGAAATATCAGACGTGGTTTAGTGTTAATGAAGATATTAATACTTAAAGCATTTCTGTATTGTGTCAAGATACGGCTCAAACGGATCCGTCCGTACTAATATCATCAACTGCTTAAATGTAGTCATTTATAGCTACTATTAATTGATTCGTGAATACGTCTAGTTGTTTTGAAACACTCCTGGATGATCAATGCCAAAACCCAGAAATAAGCATTCTTCAGGTTCCAGTTAAAAGCTAATGAGGGATAAAGAATACACTTTGTACTTAATGACTTGATCAATATGCTGATAACTTGTTAGAATTACTAAACGATTTACAGCGTTACTAACAAAAACGTGCCACTACTGTGCTTGAAATGATATGGGTGGGTGCATGAATTGGAGTAAAAATGTTTTATTAACTCGCATGGCTTGTTAAAATGCATTTAGTAATTTTTTGGTAAAAGTTGAAAATATGAACACTCAAGTTAGCACCATGCTTTGGGTTTCCCGCAACTTCAAAAGTTCGTTCCTTTCAGGCAGTCAAACTACTCCAAACTAGAACTACAAAATGTTCAATTTTATTTTCGTTGGGTTTGAAAACTTGCAAGTACAAAATTGTGGACGCATATTGGCAATATTCTAGGAGCTGTATGTACGACAAATGATATTCACGATAATTAAAAACACAACAAACACAAATATATATTAAGGAATATTGAAACCTATTACATTGACCCAGTAATAATCACATATTCTGTGTAGGCAAAACCTTCTATTTGAGCGGCTTGTTTAAATTGATTTTTCTCTCGTTTCGTGAATCTAATGATTGATTATTTTACGATTGAGCAATTCTCGTCACACGGTGTGATTTTTACGGAAGAAGTTTAAGTTTGCTGTGTAAACAGACTTCTAAATTGAATACAGCATGTATTTACTATATAAAAAGAAATTATTTAACTGTTACATATTTATTTAATTGTAGTTAAAGCGTCAATTGAAAGCAGGACTCTTCTTCATGATACTATGTTATTTGGGTCTAACCATCCATGTGAAATTGAGTCAATGTAAAGCCTTAAAGACTCGACTTTCATTCAGTCCTTGAGTAATCTCTTGTGTGAATTTAATCATTTCTTTCCTTTCATATTACTAGGCATAATTGGGGCTCCTACATGATTGATTGACTATAATATCGCTGAGCCTGCGTAGGCCATTGTCCATTCTTGCATTAACATTTTAAATTCGCCTTTCTTCCCATTTTTATCGTATTAGCTGTTAAGGACTAGATGTTAATTTTGGTCCTGAATTTACCTATCCATGGCGTTACCAAAAGATTCCCCAAAAGTCTTTAAGCTCGGATTCTTCGTCGCAATTATAAAGGTCTGTAAGTAAAGGACTCAGACTCTCGGAAAGAGATTCGTGACGTCATACATGGAGGTGAATTTGTAAAGTGGCCGTTACCAATCGTAGGGAATATGGCTCCAGACTATAGTTTAAAAGATATATTTATTCCATTCCAAAGAAGGAAGTTTTTCATCATAATAGTTTTCGAAGCCATTTCGACAGGGCAGGAAAAAGATGAAAAGGTACATACATACGCAACAGTTCCATTTCGACGATGACATATAACCACTCTGGGTACCTTCGAATAATATTCTGCCTGTATAATAGATACTTATATGTATATTAATCAAAATTTACGTAAAGTTGGGTAGTAAGCCCTCTTTTTATTTAATATTATTCATGCTTGTTATTGAATAAAAACACGTTAAGGACGTTATATTAGCTATGCTTTGCTCTGAAACAAGAACTATGAACAATATTTATGGACTTGTTGTTTTTGTAAAGATAATTATTTAATCATCTGCTTCCCCACCCATAGATCTGAACCCGTTTCTCTCACCATTTTTGATTTGCACTATTGATATACGCAAAAATGTTCTAATAGGGATTGGAAACCGAACAAAAGATTCCTACTTCCTCACCCCTCTCAATCAGCCAGTGATTCTGTCCTCCACAAAGTTTTACCCAGTCGTTTCCGGAGAAAGTGGATGGAAAAATCCGGCCTACAAATGCTACACTAAAATAGGTGAAAACATTCAGGTTAATCTTTTCCAAACAATCCAACAAAACCTGTTTTTGTTCATGGTACCTCCTTCTCACAAATCCACGTGTGTTCTTCAATTTTTCATCGATCCTAAACCTTGCCTTAGATGGATTGATGAATATGAGCCAAGTGTGATTTATTACAGAATGGAAGGACTTCTACCATTCTGCTTGAGCAGTTATAATAATGTTTTAGACACAGTGATTGATTACCGACTGCGTTTTGATTCAGAGTCAGCTAAAGTATTTACAAGTCCGTCTGGGAAATCTGGATGGTTCATGGTACAAATCAAACGAAAAGCAACTAGCAATATGGAAAACTGCTTTGACGTCTTGTGTGCCCTCCTTCGCAGAATGATAACTGACCCCTGTACGATCGCACAAACCATTACAACGCTTCCCATACTAATGACTCTTGATTTGGAGGAAAAATTCTTAGAAAAAACCTACAAAATTGAATCACGCTTAATACATTTAAACAAAATGTTGCAGGCATTCTACACCGCGGTTAATCCCAAATGTGTCAAGCCAAACGCCCTAATACACGAGGTTTCGTTCATCGATCCAAAGGTTATTGAAGACTGCACAAAATTGTTCTATGATGATAGTTTCAAGGTAGAAGCAAACTCGAAGCTAGTTTTGGCGTCGGATATGGGATCAATCGGGAACAGTTTGACTCTGGAGAATTCAGTTGTAGTTTTGAAAACGTATAATTTTGATGTAACCTCTGAGTATGAAGGCGCACAGCAGAAAACTAAAAAACTTGATGAAAGACGTTTATGGATTCAAACGATGTTTCCAAATTCCACAGTAATTGATCCAGATTTAACACTGTCGAAAGTTTTCATTGGCTTCCCATCCCTAACATTTGATCGCTGGCCTTTGCTACAACAACATGTGGTGTGGAATGATGACAATTCAATAATGTTCTTATCTTGCTCTAAATCGAGGAAGGTTGAAGTATTAAGCCTTGTCGGTTACTTGTCTGGATTTGACGTCTATACCTGGATATACATTGGTGTTACGGGAATTTTCACAGGAGTTTTTCTTTGGAAATCTTTTAATTTGAATGTTGGATCGAAAATGGGGTACTTCCTGTACTCCCTGATTCTCTATCAAAATCCGGTGTTGACAGAAATGAGCAAATGGATCCTTACACCGTGGCTTCTCGCCGGGATCGTATTTAGCTATGGATATCAAGGTAACAATATTCAGCAACTGGTGAAACCCCTTGAAAACAAGCCGTGGAATACTTGGGAAGAAATTGCACGTGAGAAGTTTCTTATTCTCAGTCCTGTTGCTGGTGATTTTATTGAAAGTATGAGGGAAATGGGACCAGTGACGTCTGCCTACTTCATAAATGCAACTATTGATGACTCACCATCCGAAACTCCAAACTCGGGGCCTGTCCTGCCAGTTAAGTTAGATGTATTCAAATGGATTTATAACTCCTCGTTAACACACTGGCAGAGAAGATTGTTTGACTTAGTTTATCACTCTGAGTCACTCAGAGAACTGCACAACATGACATTTTATCCACTGCAGTATTTCTCGAAAGCTTTGTCACCCTGCGAAAAACATGCATACGCTGATGGATTAGATTCTGTATTAAAGTTGTATCATTATATGACAGCTGAGAGCACCTCTAGTAATTTACCGCTGTATTTGAATACTATTCCGCTTATGACAAACTATGTTTCAGTGACAATTGAAAATTTCGCTGTTTCAGCCAAACATTTTAATCAGCAGGTTCAATCAATTAGCCAAGCGGGACTGTTGGAGTTTTGGGTAACCTCCAGGCGCAGAATTGACTACAGGAAGTATATTAGTGCGACGGAGAAACAAGCTTGGGTGGAGATGCAACCCAAACGAATAAGTTTACGACATAATGCCCGGGTTGTATTTTACGTGTTAGGATCACTAGCGCTACTATCAATTGCTACGTTTTTGGTCGAAATTCTTACCAATTTCAAAACTAGTGTGGAAAGGGCCAAACGAATTGCTGGCGAGATGTTTCGAATCATGGCCAATATAAGATTCCGAATGTCAGTATTTGTAAGTTGGGTTGTACATATCACTCAATTCAAGTTTTTTATATAGCCTAATGTGGTAACTCTAGCAATTCAAAGCTAATTTCAACTTGGTTTGAATAGGCTACTAAAAATCTGAACCCAATCAATTACGTATATGTATTTAAAATCTGAATGTAATTTTTCACTAGGTATTTTTTTAAGCATGACGTTGCTCTTGACATGATCATTCCAGATATGTTGGTGGTGAAGAATCCCATACAGCTGGGCTACGAACTAGTCACTTTTCGTAGATCGAACGCACAGTTGATAACTATAACTTAACTAAGTACAACGTCCATCAAATAATTGGCTCAACCTTGTATGTATGTATATGTTACTATATAGTTAATAGTTACATTCTTAGTTATCATATGAGATTGTGATACGACAGTGGAAAAAATAAAAGTGGAAAAAATAAATAAATGCTGCATTAAATGGGGTTCATTAGACTGATTTTCTCATCCTGCGAGTACTAAACAAGCACAAGAGTAATTGTAAAGTCAACTATGTTCCAATAAAAGTTTGTTTTAGTTTCCTTGTCATATTTGGCATAGCCATAATAGTAGGTTACGAGCTTCTGTGCTAATATTACTCTGCGTATTTCCTCAAAAGACGTTTTGCTAATTGCCGCCTTATATGCGACTAAACGGCTTAGCCAAATATTGCAGCACAGTTCGCTACTGATTTCATAACAAAAGACAACAAGTGGAACCGTTTTAAGTATTGCCACATAACACACAAGCCCGCATATAGCGAAACTCATATAAATTCCTAGTGGAAATTGGTCAAAACAAGATATAACGACGTAGTTGCATGAGACTGCAATGAAGAATCCACCTGCCATTAAGAGGCCGGCGACTTCTCGTATTCCTTCTGTACCTGTCTCTATCAAAATCTGAAATTGTCGGTAGTACTTAATGGAAGCCTTCAGGGATTTTGTCAGCTTGATTTGTTGGAGTATGGAACCCGCTGCATTACACAATACCAATGCATGAGTCAGCACAATAGAAAACGTCCTCGATTCCTCCAAGACAAACCATGCATGAATGAACACACGACATAGAATAAACCAGCTTGGGCAGTCATATCCATACATGTTACAGAAGACAACATAGAGTGGATCAAGGTTTAAGAACACACTTGACGAAAATATGAGTGAAGTTAGAATCAATGAAATGTTTAGAAGAACGGCTAGAAGTCCAACTGTATCTCTACTTCCGGTTGCCCTGAATTGCTGAGTTATTTCTGTTGATAAAGAGACACAAATTGTGATGCAATCTGAAGTTACTGTTTACTGATCTTTCGTTTGTTCTGAATTGGAAATCATTTGTTATTTTCTAATCAAGAACAACAATTACATACCAGTGCAAATCGAGCGCTGTCGCGTAGAGTATCGTGGGATATTTGGACAAACTGACTCCTCGAATTCAACCAAACCATTGAAATATAACGAAAAGAGCTCATGGCCGTGTCGAAGGCCAACAAATTTGAGTCCATTTGCTAAAAATCCAATTGCACCTAGTGCAGCAGTTAAAACAAAGACATGAGGGGAAAGTGAAATTTGTTGGCTCCTGCTACTCATCATCTTGACGCCTGCTACAATACAAAATATGACTGGAACTGAGGACGACAGAAACGATAAATAGAATGGAAACAGACGAAGTCCTTGAGACCTTACACTTGTATGTTTCCGAGTAACGTCTATTAGTACGAAATGCGGATACGGGAGAACCTTACCAAAGTACCAGTTTGATAATGCCAGCGCCCGCCATGTTAAAGATGTTGCCATTTTTTCCCAATCCCTTTCAGCTATCGATGACTGGAAACCTCTGTTAGTCGTTACGGAGTGACACATTTATGTAACCATAATCCGTAATCCGCTCATAGTAGTTACAAGGGGTACGTGAAGGCCTGATGATATTTAGCTAATTATATATTCGATTAATATATAAAATTGGTCCCTGATTACATCAATGTAATCAAATTTGAAATCAAATTTGACTGCTGTGGAAAACCAAATACATGATATGATAGTATTGAACTATTCTATTATGTATCTCCAATTATGATAATTTTCGAAGGAAAAGTAAATTGATCACACAAATTGCAGCCTTGCAGCACAAGTTTCAGGGAGGTCAATCACAGAAAAATTAAATCGGCTTTAGTGAACAATGTATTTGAATGCAGTTGAATGTACACTGGTATTTAACTCAAAACTTGTTTTCAATGCTATTGTTTGTTATGTTTCTATTTCATGTTATTGAATAACATACTAAAAAATCGTTCGTAAACAAGCCATGTTTAGCCTAGCAATTAACCTTTGTTGGTCAAGTGTGAATGTAATTGAAAACCTTTATCCGACTATTAATGCTCCAAGCTGTAGTCAATACGTAAGACGTAAGTACCTAACATAAAAATCTCATTTCTAACATTATTATGGTGGATCCTTTCTTTTAGTTTAGGCCCAATCGGTAGACGACAAACCGAACTTGTACAATGTATTACAAAATTTTAACGAAAATTCTGCTGTATACATTATGCACGTGTCCACCCAAAATTGTAAGTAATCATAGTGAGCAAATTGTCCATGCCCTTGCTAAACCAAGGCTCTCAATTACGCTTATAGTTCTGCAAATGTTCAAGAGCACAAGTCATAATACTTGTGGGTTGTTCTATTAAAATGGTTCAAGACCACTCTCAAACAACATTCTTATATGTTATTGAAATTGAGTAATTTCTGCAATCAGTTAAACTTTTGATATTTCGGTAAGTTGGCATACTTGCTGGACAATTTTGAGAAAGCTGCATGAAGCCTAAATGCAGTTTTAAACACTGCATGACAGTAACACTTGTTCGTCTCGATTCTGGGCTTTATCGATGAAAAAAATGCTGCCCCTACATGATGAAGATTTAATGGCCATAGTTTTGTTTTCATACTTCGAATTAGGAATTAATTTTGCTAAGAGGAAGCTGCATACGAAAATTTATTTCGACTGGATATTAGTGATTCATTTCTTGCTGTGTAACCATGGCCTTATGGTGTGAAAGTTGCAATATGAGATAATGCTAATGAGAACCATTCCTACTCATGACTCGTGTAGAAGTGGTTTTGGGGAGACAATGTTGTAATGTAAAATAAACCTAAGATATTCATGAAGTGATGGTGAACTTCGCCTACGCGAGGCCAGTTGAGAATATTCGCAATTCGACAAAATATACGAATAAGTTAGAAGCCGTATGCACCACCGAATAATCTCTTAAAGTCGCCACCCCAGTATGGTTTTCATGCTTACCGTTTCCTGTACAATATGACTCTCATTACGCTGCAGAAAGAAAAAAACTAGTTTACTGGGAGCTCTACATTCTTCGTTCTTATCAACTAACTTCGCATATTCAACCGATTCCATGAAGTAGACTCAGACAATATGAAATTCGCAGAATGGTTTCAACTGGCTCCTAATCCGACAATTTGAAATTCTCAAACTTGTTTCAACTAACCCCAATCTGAAAATATGAAAGTCACTCTACACTTGACAGCACCGCTATCATTCCAGTTTCTCCCGTGTACCCTAATGTATTTGCGCAAATGACTCAATCTCGATTCAAATCAAAATTGTCGTTCATCCGGTTATAACATAAATATAATAACTCCCTAAATGAACACCATAATTTTCATGAGTAGCCCAACTGTAAAACCCACATCTGTGGTTTAAAAATCTGTTAGTATGTCAGCATAGTTAATATATTTAGGTCAAATAAGTAACTGCAGGCCAGCTGAAATCCACTAACGATAAGTTGTCTCAGCCAGCCCCATATGCAACAATCTCAACCGGCCCCGTAGTGTAAAAACAACCTACGGTCTGTGTGTACAGTACATTCCATTCCATATGCGTGTTTCGTTCATACGAAAATCATTCAGAGTAAGCCATTTAGTCTTATGTATACAGTAGTTCCTCAAGTTGAAAAGTACACATGCTGCTCAAGGTAGTTGTCCAACTTCTACCCTGTCATCTCCCTATGATGGTTATGTCAGGAAAATTCCTGCTTATTTTGACCTTACGGGGGATGACAGGGTAGAAGTTTGACAACTACCTTGAGCAGCATGTGTACTACTAACAGTTGCGTCAGAGTTATATTTAGTCCTCAATCCTTAACAATTTTGAAAATATGTATGGTCAAATTCGCTACTGAAAATCATCTCCATGCATGTTTTGGTTGCCACTGTCCTGTTAGACCATATTTGTCACGTAGACTTACACGTGTCTCAGCCAAGCTCACTATCCTCTTATCTTCTGCCCACATTGACTTCATTCCCCAGTCGGCAGTGAACCAGCCAGTAACTCGCATTTATAAATATTTCAGTACATCGACTTCTCCCATTACCCACTGTTTTATTCTTCGTCTGACTTGATTAGTTACCGTATATGACATGTAACAATATAACTTAATTAAATTTGGTTGAACTGTGATACATATTTGTTTGTGAACACAAGATACCCAGGCCAATGATCAAAGGTGAAAAATGATCGTTTATTACAAAAAACGCTCCAATTCTCCTGGACGAGTCGAAATTTTGGAAAGGAAATCGTCATGACGTTTATAAATACGTCATAAGATGGGTTGTTCCTTGTTCACCAAGGATTGAGTTGGATGAAGATGACCTGCAATCTGAGTGGGAGTCCGTCTCCAAGTTACTTTCATCTATTTCATGGTATGTCCCTAGATAAGGATTTCAAATTGTTAAAGTGTCTCTAAATAAAAATGTTTTGTACAGGAACTTGCATTTCTCCATCCGACTAAGAAGCTCAGATGACTCTGACTTTTACAATGTTAACTTATTTTGTGAAAAATATTGTGATGGTTTTGTAAAACTCGCCAAATTGGTGGAGCTGTTCAACCTAAAAATTGAAAAAGTTCCAAAGTTTTTTAAAATTGGAACTGACATATCCTCCGAAATAATACTGAATCGCTGTAAGAACGCTTATTGACTATTTCATCCATTTAGAGTTCAAAGTAGCAATCATGATTGGTATATTTGTTTTTGCATCCATAAGGCTTTTGGCGTGGTCCCGAACGAAACGCAGTCCATGCAGGTAGTTCCAAAATGAACTTCAAACACGACCAAAAGCTAACTAAAGTCGAGGTCTGTGAGTTACTCATGGCCAATGAGGAGAACGTCAGAATAACCATTAAAATAGATCTACCTGTGCAAAAACAAAGCGCACAGGGCTGTTACAAGAAGCTTTTGGAAACAGGGTACTTTTCTGATTGTGAAGTAACCTCGAAGGAAGGCGTGGTTACACTTGTCCACAAGATGTTCTTAGCAGGTAAAACTACAAAACAGCATCGAGTTAAATATTTAACCCAAAATCGGAAATGAGTAAGAACGATATTCAATTGCACTTCCATTTTTTATCAAAGGATCCAACAGATTTCAAGAAGCGATTGATGGAGGATTAACTAACCTCAACTTGGGGCTTTCTACACGTGAAGTTGCAGCTTTGTTGAGTTATCTTTACTACAAAGATTTAGCCGCAGCTAACGATGACCTTGAACTGATGTTGGAGTTGTTTAAGTCAGCGGCCACCTACGATGTTCCGAATCTGGAAAGAAATCTCTGAACTTCTTATTGAGAAACAGTTGGACACAAAATCAGCTCTAGCAGTTTTCGAGGTACTGGTGATTTCCAAAAAACTTGAATCATCTGAAAACCTTGCCCTTAGGCTAATTGACATAATGCTTGAATAGATAATGCTTCAGATTTACAAGGTATGTTAGTACACAAATTACATTTAATAAGCAACCTTGGATTTGTAATTCAATAAATGTATTTAATTGTTTCACGACCTAAAGAAAAGTGAAACGACAAATCGCCATTGCGTTCCGTCGGTTTTCGAGGGACCAGTATCATTTCAAAAGTATCACTATGAAAATTTCGGCATAAGCAAGGCATGTTGATGATAATTTGATGAGGCATATAAATAGCTCAAGAGTCTCCAGAAAATTGCAACTTTGTAGTATTTATTTACAGTACTATGGTTTACAAGGTAACCTATTTCAACATTCCAGCCTTCATTTTCCGTGAACTAGGAACGTCCATTGGTATAATCCACTTCCTGGAGTAGGTAATGCAAATATTTACGTTAACCTATCTGAACGTTTTTTGTAACGGATAATAACACAGCAAATATCATGCTTTTACAAAAAAAATCATAATGACTTTACCGACATTTCAGTTTACAAAAGTTAATAGCACTTAGAGAATTATTTTATAGTGAAACAAAATTAGGTGCTTTCCAGCCAAGGTTAAGTTTAAAAACATATACTCCCCGAATAGCGGGATGGAAATTGATATAATATAGTTCTAACATCAGGATGCAATATACAACTGAAATAAGCTGTCCGCTTTGCGTGAATGGGAATAATAATGAACGTTGACAAAATTCTGTATTCATGTAGACGTAAATTCTTCTAATTTCAAATCAATCATATTCCGTGGCAACTTGGACAACATCATTTTCCTTCCTAAAACGTTTCCATTGTGCATAAGATCGATGCAAAAACTCCACAGTATAAATCCAAACAAAGTTGGAAAGATTTGGCATACACTCTACCAGAAATATACATATTACACCAGCTAATAGATATCCATGTAGAAGGAAAACCACCAGAATTTTTCCAGTGATCCCAATTGGCCTTACCCCTTCTTGAGTCCGTCCAAATCTTTCTAATCGATGATACCGCTTTAGCACTTGCTCTTCAGTTTCTCCAGTCCAGTCTCCAAGGAA
>JAAXOA010000909.1:0-18555 GCA_036561885.1 Salina celebensis
GCCCGCTTCCGCTTCTTGAGTATCAGGACAACGGCGACAGCGACAACTACAAGCAGAGGGGTCGCAACGGAGACACAAACAACAAGTATAACGTGGCTGGCGCTTAGAGCCTCTTCCTCATGCTGCTTGGAGGGTAGTGGTCCGAGAGTTATCATAGTGACGTTCGTTTTAGTCGTGCACTTGGGTCCTGTGAACCCATTAGGACAGTCGCATACATTAGCGGTTTTGCAGGTTCCTCCGTTCTCGCAGTCGCATGGTTCTGAGCAGTCTTGACCTCCGTAGTGCTTGGGACACTCGCACTTGTACTTGTTCTGGGGCAAAGAAATACATTTTCCTCCGTTGGCGCATGGGAGTGTGGCGCACAAGTCGACTGGAACGGTGCAAAAGTCTCCAGTCCAACCGAGCGGGCAGGCACACGTGTAAGCTTGAGCGTGTAAGGATAATTTTTGTTTGTTTGGGACGCAGGTTCCTCCGTTGGAGCACACTACGTTGTTGCACACGTCGTTGTGGTCGGGGGAAGTGCTAGAGCACTTGGAACCGTAGAACCCTGGCACGCAGATACAGTCACCGGTTGACGTGCATGTTCCACCTGAATAGACACAAGAGTTTAACACATTAGTCACACAGATCAATATTTAATGAATTTGAACGCATCAAGAGGCTAGTTTGTATACTTACCATTCAAGCACTGGCACACATTGTCAGAAATGCTAGTTTCGCATCGTACTCCCCCGAATCCAGGGGCACACACGCAGGTTGCCTGACTGTTAGAGTCCTCGGTGCAGGTTCCACCGTTGGCGCATGGATTTACTGAGCTGTCGCAGCTGAAGCTCGGGATTTCACAGTTTGGTCCGCTCCAGCCTTCTGGGCATTGAACAAAACACTGCCGTGCTGTTTTCCTACAATAACAATAACAACATTAATATCACATATTTCAAACAACCAACCATTCCAGTGAAGTTGTGATATAAATTGTGTGTAATCCTTACCCTGCAAGTCCCTCCGTTAAGGCAAGTGCACCCGTCAGCTCGAGTCTCGCACTCAGTCCCGATATACCCAACAGGACAAGAGCAAGTAAATGACCCTTGTCCAGTATTAAAACAGGTCCCTCCGTTCCTGCATGGCTTGTGGTTGGTGCAATAATTAAGATCCTGGTTGCAGAATAACCCTCCCACATCCCTCCTCACAGTTACATTCATATGGGTTCGTACACCTCCCGTGCTTGCATCCGGGGTACCTCACGCACTCTGTGCAGATGTCGCCCTCCCAGCCGCTGTGGCAGTCACAGGTCCCCGGTGCTGAGCATGTTCCTTGGCAACCAGGTCGGCAGACGGCTATATATAAAGACACACAAAAAGTTCATTGATAAGTTAATCAGGAACGTGTGTTTGACTTAATTTCTATTTTTTGTTACTTTGACAAGCTCGATTGAGTCGGGAAAATGCTAAGCAGAGTCAGAAAAAAGAAGTCGTTATACTTGAGCACGTAAAATTGCCGTGAAATTAAGAGGCTGGAATGTTTTAAGCACTTCATTACGTGTGTGGCTGTTGCAAGTTCATTATAGTTCAAATACCATAACACTCATGTTTTATTATCTCTGGAAACGCACAGTAATCTGCGTACCACCGTGTTTTTTAAAAAGTTTTTTTAAGCAGATGTGGAAACCCGGGTTCGTTAAAACATTTTTTATGTCTAGTGTACGTATGTATTACTCATCAGTATGAAACTTTTTCTCGAGAAGTCTCTTTTAAATGCGTGTGCATGAAAAATGAATGAATATGTGTGTCTCTGATTTTTTTCCCCCTTGTTTGAATACCGTCGCATAGCGACGTAGTATATTTAGAAGCATCATGTATTTGATTGGAAACAGGAGAGAGAGAGAGAGAAACAAAAATGTTTTTAAAAAAGTCGGTTTTATCTTGGCAACCGCTCAACTAACACGGAATGTTTTAGTTCCCATGCGTTCCAAAAACTCGTAACCTTGCAGATTTCGCAATAACCGACTATCCGGGATGTTTGACTGTTGAGCTTTTTTTTTGTTCCTTCCTTTGAATGCAGATGTGTTGTGTACCCTGACCTATAAGCAGCTGCATTTCACGCAGCTGCACAACAGACGGGGACTTTGTGTAAGGGACACAAGAGACTGGACTGATGCTCCCTGATTTTTAGTGCGACTCTGTGACGCGACTGAAATGAATGAAGTTACTGTGGTGGCGCGACTGACTGCTTTAGTATTCAGGAAATTCTCTCACATAATATTTAAGCCAGTAGGTATATTTATCGCGTGCTTTAAAACTTTTTCATAATTAAATGTATCATAAAACTTCCTCGACATGAAATATTCATACCATCGACCTTCAAACGTTATCTAACAAAGAAAAACCAGCACACACACCAGTGTATACTACCCTCCGAATTTTTAACCGGTACGGTTTTTAAAACACACGCTCTTCTCGCAATAATCTAGTACTTTAGCGTAGTAAGATAGTTATGAAAAAAAGGGTAGTTTTTTGAGCACGATATCCGGTGCATAGTCATTCCCTAGTCTATGTACGTATATAGCAACCCCCTAAGACCCTATTACGCGTATTATATAGCGTAGGGCACGTGCCAGATGGGGTCCATCGCGTTGAACATCTGTCATATAATCAGTCCCCGGGTATAATATTTTTCGGAGCAACACACGCCATCTGGAGCATCGTCTTTTTTAGCCGTCGTCGTTTTTTAATAGTTTTTTCCTGTCCAGATCTTGTAGCCCCCGAAATAAAGTAACAAACACCCACCCCCAAGTTTTTTAAGAAAAGACGATGAGAAATTTTGTAGCGTCGAGTAGTGTATAAGGAATAAACCGCAAAAGAGAAACGCTCGATTGTGCTGAAGCAACGCATAAGCGCATGAAGCAGAACTAAAAAGAATACGTTTTTATCGTGATGGTTTTTATTATTTAAAACCCGTGAATAATAATAAAAACGCTAATGTGTATGTGTGCACATAGCAACGTTACATAATGAAAAGGGACAGTTGAGAAGAAGAAGAAAAAAAATTATATTCTCTATATCGTTGTTGTTGCTGTTGCAGCAGCAGTTATACAAAACTATCTCCCTTTTGTGTTGCCTGTTGCGTTATATGAACAAAGTGTTTTGTGAAAAAAAGCATTCTCACTACGAACCACCACACGGTAGGGATAAAAACTTCTTTTTTTTTCAAATATAATCTTTTTCTTGATGAAGCTACTTGGTTCTTACAGAGCTCGACACGGCATGGGAAGAAATTTATACATTTTTCTACTGTTCCAGGCCAGTGAGTTTTTACCTTGATAACAACTTGAGGTACTCTCGTCCATCATGCAATGAAAGAACAGCGCTCTTTTTTTATCCTGCCTTTTCAAATCATCTCGTCACGACTTTTCTTTCTTTTTTCAAACACTCCAGTTTATGTTACAGAAAACTAAAAGGAAACTTGTTTCAGTCCGGTTTACATACCCACCAGCTGCCGCCACTCTACAATCATCAACTACTATGGTACTATATTCTAGTAGTCAAGTAATAGTAGCAAGTAGTTTTTTTGTATTTAAGCAGTAAAAGGACGGAAGTAGAACTAAAGCATAAGTATATAAAAATCCGGATATGAATGAATACTTACGTTTCTCGCAGTAGGATCCATCCCATCCAGGAAGACAAATCTTGTCCCCTTGATCGGAGCATGTGTAGTGTCCGAAAGTGTCGTTCCTGGGCCTGCAAGTCTTGTCACACGCATCCCCGTAGTAGTCTGACAGACAGGTCACTCTGTACTCGTATTTCAGACTCGTTTCGCCTTCATTTCCTGTCCACTCGCGTGGACGCCACTCGTCACCCACGTCCAAGTACTGTTGGATACCCATGCGGGTCACCAATCGGGGTCTCGAGTCTATGATAAAAACCGTACATATTATATTTTTTTGAATAAATGGATCATGGGGTTATCGTATAGATACATGTCTCCCACGGCCCTGATAATCTGGAAACCCAATCTGTTGTAGTTGAATCAGATTCCCTACACTTCCTGTGTTATTTATGCCGCAGCACATAGTGTATGAAACGGTAATCGTCTCAAGAAGGAAGACGCTTATCTGCTTTTCCCTTGTGTGCTTGCTTTTAATTACGCGCTACGTAGTACACATATGCGCACACATGCTAGAGGAAGCTGTCCAACTGTTTTTCAGATTTCCTGTTTCCTGAGTATCGAGTTTTTGCCCTGCCATGGACGGCCATGAATTGATATGAAACTGTCTGATTGATTGACTTACCATTAAGACGATTCCACTGAGCAATACTACTCGGTCCCGTAGCAACAGCAGGTGAGTTCTGATGCCAGGCTTCAATGATCAGAGAAAACGTACCCTGCGATGATAAAAAAGAAAACTTAAAATCTCATTCATAAGATAATTTACTAAAAACTTATTATTTCTAATTTTCTTCAAAGAGAGACGACTCCCCCTTCTCAAACAATATTAAATCGCTACGGCGATATGGTCTGATTTTCTGGATAGCGTACAAAAAAAAGGTTCAAACAAACAACAGACTACCGAAGAAAGATGATGAACAAGAGGGTAAGAGAAACCGTAGCAACAAGCAAAGACGAAGNAAAAAAAAGGTTCAAACAAACAACAGACTACCGAAGAAAGATGATGAACAAGAGGGTAAGAGAAACCGTAGCAACAAGCAAAGACGAAGTAGAAAAAAAAAGGTTTTAGATTTTTCGTTCCCACGGTTCAGATTGACTACTGGTAGTCCAACTACTGTGATGTTTCTTTTTCGAAGGGTCACGTTCAAACAGGTAAAAAAACACACTAGTATGGCTACCAGGTAAAAAAAAGGGTCCCTGTCGCTGGAAAAAGATCAAGTCCTCCGTTTCTTGGTTACATTTTCTTAATCTTTCGTAAGACATATGACATATGAAGACGTGAGAAAACAGCTGCAGAAGCCAAGCGAAAGTTTTGCGTTTCGAAATAACAGCGACCTCATCGATTGTTTACAAACTCATAGATCTATAAATGCAGTCTAAAAATGTCGATCAATTTTTGTTTGATACTGACTGTGAGTTTAGTCATCACGTCAAACAATCAGAAAGGCGAGCGATGAAGCGATATGAAAAAATATCTCGGTATAATGATTTCAGGTTAGAATAATGGTAGTTGTTAAGTAGTATGACAGTAAGTATTGTGTGCATTAATCAGATCATGCGTTTTAAACTTGGAATGTAATATTTTCGCTTCTCTCAAGTGATTATGCATTATATACGCATTCCTAAACCGATTGTTGTACGTCTAAAAAGAAAAAACTAAAGTCTCGACGGGATACGCAGTCTTTGCCTTATTAGTATACGGAATACCGTGACTCGCACAGTAGTGTACTGAGTGAATTATAATGACCACTGCTGGGTACAGTAAAACACTAGGATCTCGAAAACCCGGTTCCTCTCTCACTCGATGCTCCTGTTCAGTATTATCAGCGTGATTTCTTTTCGGTGCACTCAAAATGCAATGAGTTTTTTATATGTAGTACTTATTTTCTTTTCTGGACTAGCACTAGCAAACGTTATTTTAATAATCATTTCGCGATTATTATCGTGGTTTACAAAAGTTGAGTTACTGGATCGTGAGCCGGGGCGTGGTGAACGAAAAACCGAACCTTTCGTTATAATATTCAGTATTATAAAAATTCAATGTGTGAGACTTGTAAATCACTCGAGACATCACATGAAAAAAACTCTACAAAAAGGAATCATAATTTTGATGATTACGTGGTTTCAAGAAAGGGATCTTCTGGTAGCCTTAATAACCGTGATTTTTAATGCTCGCTCTCAAATTAATAAAAAAAGGATTACTCTTTCAGGTGAATCTTTCTCTTCCCCTTCTCCAAAGTAGCACGGGATCAGAATAAGTAGCTTTTTTTGTACGTACGATATATAAAAAAAATACATCTCTCTCGAAAAAAAGGTTGTCTAGGCAATCCCTCTTTATACATTGTATTAATTAAAAAGTCTTGGTAACGTGTAATAAGAGAAGATGACTATAGTTAAATAGTGACTTACGGGCCATCTAAAGTTGAAAGGAAATTTGAAGTCCTGTTGAATATTGTCTGGAGCAAGTAAATTTGTGGTTTGCTCTCCAAAAGTGCATGGTGGATTGTGATCTATGGTGACTTGGTAATGTTTGACACACACTCGGAACTTTACATTGCAAAGTCCAGTACACTGATTAACTTTGAGATTGTGGCTCAGTAACGATTCACTAGTATTATTTTGAACACAACAGTTCCCATCCATGTCTCTTCCTGAGGGATTCGCAAAGTCCCGAAGACGCAGTTCAAACACTCCGCCGAGGCTAACGCACACCTATATGAAACAACAACAGCACATTAGTACATATAACATTTAGTTGGAATAAGTACTATGATAGTACGTATATAGTGGATTATTGAACTTTAATCAGAAATTCCCGTGGGAACAAACAAGAAACAGGTATGAGCACAAAGTGACCTTAGGTAGCTTACCTGCAGTAGCTGAGAAAGTGTGAGTGTAAGTAATAGTATCCGTAGTGTGCAGTAGTTGAAATGGAGCTCCTTCCACCGAATCATTTTTTGGCTTAATTTTTTATTAAAAATAAGTTGTAAATTAGAAAAGCAAAACTGTGTTGATCACTACTTGGTGTATCGAAGAAAAAGAAGCGTTATGTGTGTAGGCTTCTTTTTTTTGCTATTTTTTCTTCCGAAGAACAGAACACGCAGCACGCCAACTCATATTCTCACAAAATTCAGAAAATACAAAACCCGGTGAGCTGATTTCGAAATATATTATATGAATATAGTTTTTTTTCTTAGCACAGCAGCACAAACACACGCATTATCACTTGTAAAATATGTTGGTATATAAAAACACGCGTCCGCGGTGTTGCTCTTCCAACGTCTGTTGATAAACTGAGAGGTTCAAGGGAGCGAGTTAGTTTTATAATCTAGACGCAGAAACCCTAGCGCGTATACTCGCTGTACAACAAGACGGAAAAAGGACAGATGGGGATTACTACTACTACAGCAGCCACCAGTCTCCATCCCCACGAAACAGAAGCAAGCTCCTACTTTCATTTTGATGCTCTGCATTACTTTTTTACTGTCTGTGCATTCGCAATAAAAACTCGCTCTGCGGTCCGGTTTTAACAAACACGTACGTACGAGAGAGACAGAGAGAAGAAGCAAGCTCCTACTTTCATTTTGATGCTCTGCATTACTTTTTTACTGTCTGTGCATTCGCAATAAAAACTCGCTCTGCGGTCCGGTTTTAACAAACACGTACGTACGAGAGACAGAGAGAAAAATCCGTCACTAACACTATCGTCGTATTATCGTCAACTAGTTCGGTTACTTTTTTTTTTTTTTCAAATTAATACTCTTTTTTGCGCAACTACACACATAATGCTTCTTTCTCACGTTCACTTACAGTACTCCAGCTCCACTATTTCACTATTTTAATTGTCTCTCAAGAAAAAATCACTAGCCGCCCAACACACCTTATCTGCAAAAAATACAAACAAACAAATATGGCACCATTAATATCGAGATAAATTAATTATCATATTCATATGCATAGCATTTTCATACACATACATAATACTTTCATAAGTGTCGCTGCTGCTGCTGCTGCTTATTATTGCAAACCCAATCGCTTATCGTATGAAAAAAGAACAATGATACAAGCATATGGCCAATCGATCCGTGCAACAGGCATCGGAGAAAAAGATCTCAACCTGAGCAGCAGATGCGGGTTTCGTTGAAAACCTCCACAGCTCTGCAGATGTTGTTGCAGATGCACATACAAAAACATAGACTTATTGAGTGTATTTGTCAATAATTCATCACCCACAGACTACTGGAGTTGCAAAAAAAATTTAGTGACTACTACGAAAATCACGCTGATTTGCCCGGGACATGGCTCGCACATTTTCATTTTCGGAACAATCGTGTGGGGCATAATCTGATATACACACAATAGCGAGTTTTATGGTAGTGGTGGTAAGTAGTAGCCCAGGAGCATTTTTATGATTATATTGCATCAAAAACACACACAAATACAGAAGCAGGCCCAGAAGCAACAAATGGAAAATATATGATATTCCCTTTGGTTGACCTCGATGTAGTGTTCTACCTGGAACACTTCACAATAGGACTAACATCTTGTGTGTAAAAGAAAACCCCATATCTATCTACCAAACTTTTATGCGCTTATTTTCGCCATCTGCTCCTTTGACTTTTACAGAAAACCCAACCACTTGAGACAAAAAAACGAACCTTTTTTTCTCTCTTCTCTTCTCCTGGACTCTCTTCTTTTCTCTTTTTTACTTTTTACGAGAAATAATACAAGCGTTCGCGTATCATGCTTTTTAAACGATCTTTTTTAAAATCTTTGTTATAAAGATCCAAGTACCAACCACTTGAGACAAAAAAACGAACCTTTTTTTTCTCTCTCTTCTCCTGGACTCTCTTCTTTTCTCTTTTTTACTTTTTACGAGAAATAATACAAGCGTTCGCGTATCATGCTTTTTAAACGATCTTTTTTAAAATCTTTGTTATAAAGATCCAAAGTCATCTCGTCAACTCGGTAGCCTTTTGACACACACTGTACCTTTTAATTGGAATCCCTGACACTGAGTGATTACGCTCGTTGCTAAGGTACCAGGAATTTTGTTACAAGTTATTTCGTTGCAAAAAAAAACACATATTTTACTCATGAGCACGCGCATTTCCATAGAATCCCAATTGAACTTGATCAGAGAAAAATTGGCAGCACACCTTGTTCCCCTCCTGCTAATGCATAAAATTATATAATAAAAGGATTCCAAACAACTCACGAACTCGATATACAAAACCCTCACGATCTTTGTACCAAAATTTCATACACAAGTTTCTTAAAAATATTAATTTAGCTAGTTACAAGGAAGTATGTAAAAATACTTTTGGTTTAGTAAGCGACACTTCTCACCCCAGAAAACGGTGTTTCCTGCATATTAAAGCCCCCTTATGCTAAAAATAAGAAATGCACCCCCGAAAATATAAAGTTGTGTACTGTGAGAAATGTAATTTCCCAGCGTACGAAACAGGTACTTCCTTCAAGATAAAGTTTTTTTTTGAAACAAGTACCATGACGGTTCAATGAACACGTATCAGTGTATAAAAACAAGATGCCCAATAAATTATGAATTTTTTTTGGTGGGTCTTGTATATAAAAACATTTTACGATGCGCTATTTTCGTATGAGAAATTACACGACAACAGAAGTGCAGAAGAAGAGCGCTTAACAACGCGTAACTCTCGTTTCGATTGTTCATTCATTTTTCTTCACGAAAGATAAAGTTGTGTACTGTGAGAAATGTAATTTCCCAGCGTACGAAACAGGTACTTCCTTCAAGATAAAGTTTTTTTTTTGAAACAAGTACCATGACGGTTCAATGAACACGTATCAGTGTATAAAAACAAGATGCCCAATAAATTATGAATTTTTTTTTGGTGGGCCCCGTATATAAAAACATTTACGATGCGCTATTTTCGTATGAGAAATTACACGACAACAGAAGTGCAGAAGAAGAGCGCTTAACAACGCGTAACTCTCGTTTCGATTGTTCATTCATTTTTCTTCACGAAAGGAAGTTAGACTACAAGTATTACTAGACTATTTTAATCTTTATTACGTAGCTGAAAAGCGTGGCATTTTTCCCAGGTTAGAATGATGAGGTATAAAAAAAAAATCGCACAAGTACAGTACTCATCAGACCATGGTAACGAAAAACCCGAATGAATGAATCTCCGCGATGATGGCAAGATAAAAAGACCGAAATCATTCTGGAAAATGATCGTATCTGCAGCGATCCATGAATCTCATCATTATTAGAGAACCGTTCTTGTCAGACCTCACAAGACTGATCGAACACAGTTGACGATCTTCTCATAGAGGATGTCGAAACTTTTGTTTCAGAAAAAAAGTGAAAAACCGCAAAAAGACTTTTGAAAATTCTACCACCCCCTTCGTAGTCACCGATCCGTGGAGACTATGAGCAGCATCGAGGAAATTAATAAAAAACAGTAAACTCGTTAATAAACTTGGTTCATTGAACACGCGGGGCTACTTGAGTAAACCAAGGGAGTGACTCATAAGTACTCAACAGATGCGCCACTTTTTTATTCTCTTACCCGCAGAATCTTGAGTGTCCATGAATATAAACTACCCGATCAGAAAATTGCTTCCGGGAATACACAGCACTTATTCAGTTAAAATTGGATTGATTTCCGTTACCGCATTATCTTTTTATGGAGTAACCCTCAGCAGCAACTCCCTCAAGCCTCGGGATCGCATTAAACCCTAAATATTCAGATCAACTCTTGACAAACATGTACAAAATGTTTCATTTTATATATCCGATTTGAGAAAAGAGCATCAGAGACAGTTGCTTTTCATCTCCCGAGAAAGAGTCGCCAAGGGAGATATATAAAACCGCAGAATTAATGGAAAAGTGACAAGACTACGGAGTATAAACGGGGTAACAAAGTAAAGAATCATTTACTCCTGAGAATAAAAAACTTTTCATCTCCCGAGAAAGAGTCGCCAAGGGAGATATATAAAACCGCAGAATTAATGGAAAAGTGACAAGACTACGGAGTATAAACGGGGTAACAAAGTAAAGAATCATTTACTCTTGAGAATAAAAATCATTAATACAAGTTTCGTAGAAATAACAAGTTTTAGTTGTGACAACCCCTAATGAAATATACAAATACAATGCATTAACGAGAAAACTGGATAAGCACATGAGCCTCCACATCCATAGAGATAAAATAAAAAAAAATCTGAATAAACTGTGTATCTGTTGTCCGGCGGAAGTAGGTCAAACCGCATATAGATAAGTGTACCACCACATAATATAAAAACCTGGAAATCAGTATTTTGTTATCAGAGAAGAAAAACCCGATAAACGATATACCACATCCGCGTATGCATATTCGGTAAAAAAGCAAACAAGCGCGCCATCCGTTTTATACCGTAGACCTCCACCGGTCAGCCAACTCGACCATCATCAAAACCACCAAATTGAAATTAATAGCGTCCCTCCGCATACGTCCGGTGCGACATACACCAACAGGCGCACGCGACAATCGCTGCTAATTACAACCAGATGCAACAGCTCAACACAGCTCTATTTTTGAACCATGCAACTGGTGTTGTTTCGAAATATCCTTGATTTTTTGTTTTTTTGTATGAAAACCGTTTTTAAAGCACCCGGTGTTTTGCGTTTTTTTTCAAGCATCCTGACCTCGAACACAGAACGCTCTGGAACACATAGGAATGAAGATTTTTAAGCCGTAGTAGTATTTAAAATGTGTATTTGATCCGTCCGTGGCACGGGCCAAAAAATCTGTCAAAGGGATGTAAACAGTTATGGGATTTAAAGTTCCTGTGTGCAAAGGGATCTCTCCATCGTCCCACATCTGCGATGCTTCCCATACTCTTCTGAAATACAAAAAAACCTGGGAAACATCTGCTCTTTTTTTTTGTCTCTCTCTATCTGCCTGAAAACCTTTTTTTCTCCCCTGAATCAAAAGGTGAAGCAACAAGAAGGGTCTCTCTTCTGCTTGTTGATTCCATATGCTATACACCTTTGCTAAGTTTTAAACTTTGCAGATGCTTTGAAGCAACCAACACCTTTCCCGGAGCACATCTGCGATAAATGCAACACACTGATAAAAAAAAATATATCACTATATGCACTACCAAAATGCATTCAATAAAACCTACTCTCCATTACTATTGTACTGTTCTCCATAGTAAACATACACCCTGACCCATCCAAAATACATATATCCGATCTACTTTTATTCAGGTAAAACGAGAAGCGTGCCAGGAGAAACTCGCTTGTATTACGATACTTCCAGTAGCCTTGAACTGCATAAAAAGCGCAACAGGATAACCACAGTTTCCCCGACCAAAACCTGTGAAAACTTTTATACATTCAACATTTTGTATTGCTATGAAAGCTGTGAATGTATTGCTATGAAACACTCGCGCGTCCAGTATGGGGCACGTGTCACCGGAAACGCGTTATTCGGTCAAGTAGTCCGAGAACAAGTTACAGCCCCACCTGGATGCGTGCATAACATGCGTGTTCCCATCTGCCCCTAAACTATAATCTGCATCCATAAAAAACTATCATTGCTAGAAAATATTTTTCTTAAAATCCTACGTTCTCCTAAGAGTTTGAAATAGTCTGACGCGTGGTGTTAGACGCCATGTATTCGTGCGCCACGATTCCTGATTAAGCATGTTTCATACCCATGTATGTGTCAAATGCTTTTAATTCCGTAATCACAATTCCATCATCAGAATCTTAAAATACACATTTATATTTTCGTGAAATGCATTAATCCTTGCGTCCTGTCTTATGTTTCTTTCCTGTTAGTTGTCCAAGCAACATCGTGATAAGAAAAAAGAGCATAAAAAAAACCCGGTCTTCCCCTTCTTTTAAAAAGCTCCTTCTATTTTTTTTATACATTTCACTCATTGAGAGTTTCCGGTGGCAGAGTCGTGTTCTGCAACTTATGCTCATCATAATCATAATCGTTACAAACAACTGGGAACAATAAACATAAATGCGTCCACAGTCTCAGGCTCAAACCCCCAAGAAAAAAAATATATTTTTTAAGACGAGCGCAAAGAAGGGTGACGCACTTCATCTCTCATCTGGAACCGAATGACTGTTAAAAAAGACGAAGCAACTGCAACAACAATTTTCAAGTAACAAACTATTTTAATGGTTTGGTGAGAAGAAGCGCAATATGCGTCTACATCTCATCTCTCTCTACGACAATAATCCGTCGGTGTGGTGAAGAAAACAATGAGAAAGAGGAAACCACAAAATGACTGAAAGAATATATACGTATTCTTCTTCTCAGGTCATACATTCACGTAACGCACCAGCAAACGACGTAGTCTCCTGACCTGTAAATTGCCATAAACACATCTCATCCATGTTAAAACAGTTTCCAGAGAAACAGGTGCGCTTTTCGCCATTAAGCTAACCAGCCAACCCGTGAAAAAATACTGAATGTATATTCTTCTTAACCGTCACGGTCACTAACCACAAAATCTTCAAAAAAATCCAGTTGCATTGCAAAGTTACAATTTCTTGCTTAACGAGTAAGTATTTATTCATATATGTGCGTTAGCGGAAACTGGCAATGTATTATTTTTGCGAAAAATATATGCTACCCCTACCGCTGCTGACCATAGCAGCCCCTTCATTGAGAAAACCCGACATTAAACATGCAAGAAGCAACGCAAACACGCGAGGATTTTCGCGAACGGCAACATTACTGCGACATTGTTTGAACAAGAACCTTTTTCAAAATGTGTGAGTTTTGAAGACCGACTACGAAAGGATTAACAGACGACGACGTTAAAAACATCGACTAGACAATACTATTTTAGATATTTGACAGTGGACGCATATTTGCTCAGGCTACACAAACAAAGAGAGACAAAAGGCTAAACATCCGGTGAACATAAACGTTTTCTATTTGAATTCGCGTTAGTACGTGAAAAAGTCTTCACAACTTCTTCAAAGTCTTTTTTACACCTCAATTCAAGAAAAATCTGAAGAAACAAGAAAAAAATTCTTCTCGAGAAAAGCTCCCGTGGTGGAGATTTTTTGGAAAGTGCTTCAAATATCGAAGCTCCCCCGTGCGCCTATTGTGATATTGACACAGGGCCCTTAAAAGTATTATGCAAAAAGTAGAGTTCCCAACCACGGAAGAAAGGAGGATCAATAAAATTGTACGGATCCCACCCATCTTATGAAACGATAATAAATCAATACGCACGTACGGTGGTTTATGGCGCTGTACTCACAAATTGGTCGGATTTATGGTTCTTTTAGAAAAACTAGAATATATACAAAAAAAAAATTCTTCTCGAGAAAAGCTCCCGTGGTGGAGATTTTTTGGAAAGTGCTTCAAATCTCGAAGCTCCCCCGTGCGCCTATTGTGATATTGACACAGGGCCCTTAAAAGTATTATGCAAAAAAGAAGAGATTCTCAACCACGTAAGAAAGGAGAATGAATAAAATTGTACGGATCCCACCCATCTTATGAAAACGATAATAAATCAATACGCACGTACGGTGGTTTATGGCGCTGTACTCACAAATTGGTCGGATTTATGGTTCTTTTAGAAAAACTAGAATATATACAACGGGATAGCGTTTATAACGCCACCCTGAGCAAAAAACAACAAGTAATAAAGCGATACTATCGTAAAAGTGTTACCTGGGCTGTAAAGTGTCCGTTTTTTTGGGGAGCGACCTTTTATCCGCGCGGTGGGTTGTCCTCGTCAAATTGATAGGTGAGTCCCATGCCTAGGTAGTTGACTAATCTTGTATTGTTCGGCGAGGGTTTAAGGGATGCGTTCTGTCTTCGTCTTCGCAACAAATACCTCATGATACTCAAGGATATACGATTTGATTGACAGGCTTCAAACACTAATTAACTCACACACTAAGCACGTAACAATTTTATTAGTGTCTCGTGGAACGTCACTAGTATTCCTGTGTGGCAAACAAACCAAAAATCCGAATTTATTTTTAGCACTAAAATCCTGTACTAGAAAACCGCAAAAATGTCGTACTCACAGGGAGAAAATTAAGTTGTCCTCTGGGAGAACAGGACCTCTTCTGAGTCAGGACGACAAGATAAGAAGAGACAAGACTCATCAAGGAATCTTGTAGTCAGGTTAGATTAAAATTACAAGTCGACTCCCCCGTGCGATCTTCTCACGTTTTAAATACTGATAAGTTAAATCCACTCCCTTTAACGTCTAATCCGTCCTGGTCCCATTATCGCGACAAAGGAAACCAATTAAAGGAGATAATGAGTACACAATCGCGACGACGGGCCTGACAAGCACCTTTTTTACAACTAATCTCCAGAGACTAAACGGCTTAGCGTTTAATTAAACGAGACGGTTGAACTCGAACGTTCACCCGGGAACACATGATTCACTAGTTAAAAACAAACAAAAAGTATTGATCATCTGATTTCACTGCAACTGCGCCACAATTTTTTTTTTCATCCGCGCTCCTTAAACTTCAGCTTGGGTGGCACATTCAATTAACGACTGGGGAGGATATTTTATTTTTCTTTCTTGAACGATTAAATTAATCCAATTTTCTGTGATTCACCCGTAGTCAGGGATAAAGTAAATAAGTGTTTTAAATGCCAAACAATCTTGTTTGCATACCAAATTTAAACAAACAAACATATTTAGACTATGTACGTACGACTCGACTTTTAATTTACGCTTATTTACAAAGCCTTGCAAGCCTTGATTTTCTCATTTTTGTCGCTTGCATTGCATGCCTTTATGACTTTTTTTAACAACACTTTTTTTTCATGGACTTTGTATTTCAACATACCCATCTAGCGGATTTAATGTATAATAGTACGAGTTGGAGGACTTTGTTCATCCGGTTTGCAACGGTTAGTGAGCTTGTGAGCAGGAAGTTGGCAAGAGGGAGTCTAGAAGCCGGCACTAGCGAACACTAACCTGTTGGACTTTTCTGTGAGCGAGCGGTGAGCGTTGAGTATGATAAAGTGTTTTAGTGTGTTCAATTTAGAATTCCAATCTCTTTGAACGATAAATGACATGGATAACTAACACTGGCGATACTAACATTTAAATTGGTTCAAACAACTGTAATGCTAGGTCAGCTAATTAGCGATAATTACGTTTCAGTAGCATAAACAGCAACTTTACTATTCAACGTAATCAAACTGTTATGAGTGAATGAGAATATTTCACCGATGGAATGTAACTTTTATTTGGAAATACTAAATTCAATTGTTTCATTTGTTCACCAGCAATTTCATTGAAGTAAAGTCTTGGATGTTGATTCAGAGACTGATTAAATATCACCTTTCTTAACTGACATGATAACCCATGGGGTAAATAGACAGTAGTAATGTCCACATAGCACCTGACGGTGACTTCCATTCCACTTGTGGATAATCTTCAAAATACAAGAAACGCCAAGTACATATTTTCCAAAAACCAAGTCGACGTGAAGTAATGCCTCTGAGAAACCTGCGCGGTCCACCCCAACCCATCAAAGTACTTCAAAGATCATGATCATATTATGAGAATGTTCTAGATCCAAAAGTCCTTATTTGAAGGCCCAGTCCCAATCATAGCTAAATATGTTAGTATATTTAAACGTAATTTAGACGAGCTACTCGATCATACGCCTAGGTAAAGATCAAAACCTCAATTTTTGCAGCGAACTTTCCAAGAAAAAAAATACTCATCTGCTTTTCTAGCCCTTCGCATAGTCGCAAAAGAGTCCATGAATGTTAGCAATTCGGAACAGCAATTATGTCATTATGTGCATGGAGTAAAGCCTATAATATTCCCTAATTTGAACATCGGAAAACACAGCCGTTTGAAACTTGGTGTACTTTCCACGAAACCCCTAAATAACGTGCAGCAGCAGTAGCGGAGCAGCACACAACACTATCTGTGAAAATTTTAAAAAAGGGTACTGCTTACTAACCTCCCCACAGCTTTCTTTTCTTTTCAACTCCAATTTCTTTCCAACCAGTTTCTGACCGCATTCCAGCCAAAATTTTCAAGTTACGTTTGTAGATGCTTTCACCCTGCCCTCTCCTCCGATCTGATCCTACGACCTTTTCGCTTCTTCTGCAGATCTCAGTCAACGAACTCTGACCATGACCTCTCCGCACTTCACCTGTACAGTTGCATTCGAAGTCCCACTGGAGCACATTACATTTGGAGTTCCAAGATCCTGTACCAAACTATACAATCATTTTTTTTTAAATCAAAGCTGCTGCAAGTAAAAGTTGTGAAGTTACCAGTTCACATGTTTCGCATCCTCCCTCTTCCAGAACACACACAAGAACACACACTTCCCCTTTGCAAGTTGGTAGCACACGGATAGGCTCTCGTAAATGTTTCCCCTCTTCCGGTTCTCTACATCTCGATAACAACGAATTCTTTCCACCAGACCGGAGTCATATTCTCTCTTGTTTAAACTGGACATTGAGCTGGAGGATGCAACATATGTCGCCGGGTTACATGGTTTCTCTTCCCAACTTTGAGATTCCCTCCTATACAAAAGCAAATCGCCGTTGTTTAGCTCCAAACTGATGAAGGTAAATGGGAAACGATTCAAATAAAATGTTTTCAAGTTACCATTCACGACCTGCTGATTTTCTTACAATCATGTCATTCCAGTTTCTTACCAAAGTAGTCATTTTCTCTCTTCTCTCAACTGGAGATCGAGTTCAAGGTCGCAGCACGTCGACGGGTGTTTCATGGTTCCTCTTCCCACCTACTCAAAAGAAAATCAAAAATCCCCATTTAGCTCCTAACTAATGAAAATGAAAGTAATGAGCGATAATTAAAATAGACGCTTCCAAGTTACCATCAACGACCTCTGCAGATTTTTTCTCCATTCGAAGTTTGTCCACACCCAACACAACCACCACCAACTCCCTAACTCCTTCTCGAGCTATGGAACAGGCGCCCGACCCGATCCTGACCGTCATCCGCGACCTCCTTTGACAACCGTCGTATTTTCGAACACACAGCTGATACTCTCATCTTCTTTCGTGCCGTTGCCGGTTGCACGACTCTGACGTTCCGTTAAAACCTACTCCAATTATGTTAGTGTTTATTATTGTCAAGTTCTTTTTAACGTCAGACTAACCGCCAGCTATAATTTGCAAAAAAAATTACGTCAATTGCCCAAAACCTGACTTTAGAAAAAGTTAAAAAGTATGGGTTACTTACGCTAAGTCTAACTGTGTTTTTAATTGTTCATCACTAAGTCCATTAATGATACCTGAAGTTAATTGTAGACAACCTCACTGGAACAATGTATTCACGTCTCACGTCCTGCATTGCCTTACAACTCGTGTGTGTATCCGTTGAAAAACGCTTTTGCTTTTAACGTGTTCCAACGCGTCACCTGTAAAACATTTTCCCCCCATTTAAGACCCGAAAACGTGTTTGCTCACTGAAAATCGCATACCAAACGTTGCTTTGGTTTCCACTTTGACCCAGGTCTTATCTAGATCAATGAAGTTTTATGACGGGTGATGAAATGCACACACAGGTGTTACTGCATGAAATTTTTGAAATGCGTCATGTTTTTGTTTACAAAAGTGGGGGCTCAGTCAGGGTACATCGAAAGCTTCCAAGTGTGACAAACTGACTACTCAAGTGTACACATGATTTCAAATACAGAGGAGGAGTTACGTGTTTTTGAAAGCGCCTAGAATCTTCATGACTGCGATTATAATATTTGTTATGAATCCCCGGAAACGTATCAACTACATGGATAAAGGATTTCCAAGAAATTAAAACTAAACGCCAAAAAGGCGATGATGAGCAGAGTCTCGAGCGCCACATTTGTCATGCACGATGCAAAGTATTGAAATAACCATGATTGTATGGGGCACAATT
>JAAXOA010000910.1:0-18544 GCA_036561885.1 Salina celebensis
TCACTTGTACCACACACATTGTGTGCTAACAAGTCACTTTACCACGACCTTGTTTTCGCTTTCCAGAGTCAGTCAGAGGAAAATGTAATTTTAAATCTCGCAGTTTTAGATTTTAGATAAACCGACAATCGAAATATAGAAAAGTAGCGGAAGAAACAGCTTTAAATACATTTTTCATTCAAAGTGGCTTTAATTCTACCATCATCTCGCCAACACGACGAAATTCAGGATAGGTATTTTGGAAAAAATGATCAACTCAACGAGTTCTATCAAAATCACGAATCAAATTTTTTCGTAAAATTTTACGCATTAAAGTTAACTCTAATTGCGCTATTAACTCATGAATTTGACATAATTGGGCATAGGTGCCATGGACAAAAATAATCAGCTCAACCAACTCTATCGAAACCAATAATAAAAAAATTTCGTCAATTTTAATGCATAACAGTTAACTAATTGCGCAATTAACTCGTGAACGGTGACACCTGAGACTCTGAAAATTAAATGCACACAACTTCAATGAAAAACGAACATGTGTGCCAAATTTGGTCGAAATCGGTCAATGGATACAGACCGTAGACATGGTGACAGACAGACAGACAGACAGACAGACGGACAGACGCAGCCAGCATCCGCATAAAGTAGCTTCCGCTACTTAATAATGACATTCCGTATATAAGACTTTCTCGTAAAAATGTTCAAAATGTGGTTAGATATTTATTTTGACAAAATGTTCATACAATATGCAAACAATGCAAACTTAAATTTGCTCAATTATTTCCGTACGATCTGAAAATGAGCTGAAAAGCAATTAGTAAAACTTTATTCAGCTGACAGTACTTAAAAATAAATTTGTCAAAGATTAATCTTGTCAATGAAAGTACAGAATTTCGTTATTGAACGAGCCATCTGCTATGTATGGTTCGTTTATATTCACAAAAAGGATTTCCCCAATACTGTGATTGAGATTACATTATGAATGAGGTATATTACACCCTGGACATTAAATAAAAGTAAAGTATGTTACACATAGTTATAAAAAAATGTGTTAGCACATTCAATAAAGCTAAAATCAAAGTCAAAATAATGTTCGTTACCAATAGAGACACAATTATTCATCAATATTCATTAAATTATCAATACAATCTTCAAAGTCACCTACATCATCATTATAATCAATACAATCATTTATTTCCGAAGTCGTTATGCTAGAATACACCAGAGTTTTAAAATAAGTTAAATTTTTTACACTTTTTTTTAACATAGTCAGATTATAGCACAAACTAATTGCAGAGATGTTGGAAAGAGTTATAACCCAGATCCTTCGCTTGTACAGGGAGAATCATAAAAATGTACCCAAAAAGAACATCATAAAAGTTTCCATTTAAACACTACTAAGCCCTACTAATAACGTATGGTTGCAGAAAATGACTCGAACCTGTTCGAACCAACCTTCGAATAATTGTCGGGGTAACGTAAGAAAGCGTTGCTGTTCCGTTGTTCAGTAAAATTCCTTTCTTGAAAAACGTTGTCAAGTTTCTTTTCCGGTCACGCTTTCACATATTGTAAAATGTTGTCAAATTTTGTTTTCTGCAACGCTGTCACGTTTTCTACAACGTTGTCAAGTTTTTTATGCAATGCTGTCACATTTTCTGCAGCGTTTTTACATTTTTTGCTTTCTGCAACGCTGTCACGTGTTCACAAAGTTCTCACGTTTTCGTTAATGTCGTCACGTAGGATATTTTCTGTTTGTTTAAACTGTCGTCCTTCATTTTCTGTTAAAATTTAAATATTTGTATTGTAATAGTAATAATGAATTCTACTGAACATATATCTTTGTCAATCAAATGATTTTGTCCCAGGGGAAAGCCGTGTTTTGGCTTTTTTGACAAGTGCGACAATAAATTTATAAGTTTGATAACCTCATTTTCATCTCACAGTAGCACTGACAGTTCTAAGAGAACAAAGCAAACTGCAAAACACTTTGTGAATATTTCCAGAGTTAAGTCTGCCAAGTGCAAAGTCCCCAGTTAATTTGCATAAATAAAAAAGTTAAAATCAACTGCCAATCCGTATGACGTATATAACCATCGTATAAGCATCAAGTGGTCAACAGCTTATTACAAATTAATTGCAAATTCAAAATTATACTGACTGTTCACACCACCAAGGTGAAGTCCCTTGTGTGCAGTTGGTAAATGACACTTATCTCTTTTGATGGAAATCACCGAAAGTTTGCTCAGCTGTGTTTTTAAAGTCGATGGACTCTTGGCCCCATCTTCTTTGAAGCATTTAATATTAAATGTGTCGTTGAATTTCGTTTCCAAAAATCCGAAAGTGAACTTATTTCCAGCGACGCGGTCCTTGCCTCAGCTTACTAATCAATTTGCCGTTCATATTTCCCACCCTAATCAACTTCTACCTGGCTCTGCGTGAATCCACTCAAATAAACGACGAAGTTTTCTAACTGTTTTCGGACGTCTTCACCATGCAACAATTTAAGTGCATTCATTTCACCAGTCCGATGGATCTGAGTTTTGTAAGTTTCAGAAAAGTGCAATTTTTTTTTCATCGAAGTGGATCCAGTTCCCATCCGGAATCATTCAATTTTGCAAGAAAAGCCCTTGTCGTGTCGAGCAATGCTTTGTTGTATACAACTTCAGCCGGACCGCTATTAATAGCTTCGATTGTTCTCACGCTGCCCAAGTCTGGACTGATTCCATTATGTGGACTGTGGAGACTACTGGAGGAATTGAAAACCAAATATTCCAAGAATCCACTTGTAAATGTCACGTTGAGGGTCATGTCCTTTGTTGTATGGACATTGTACAAAAAATGTGTATCAGTTTCCCACTTCACAGTTCTTGTAAACATGATGCTCGCCTTCAACTGTATCCAAGAATGTCTTCTAAGATTGGGCCAAATAAGGACGCCTCCGTGCCAGGCCTGCCAGGTGGATCCAGAGCCAGGGAAGGACAATGGCCGTCTGAAGGAAGGACGGATTTTCAGGTCGTTTTAGGCAGCGTTAAAATGTTGGTCTATTTTTTCCGTAATATAGAAGGAAACGGTACGTTTAAATTGCAGTATTTAATAATCAAAAGAATTTAATTTTAGTTTTTAATTTAATTTAATAACCGAAGAACTGTCGTTTATATTTTGTGAAGAAAACTGACAAATTACTTATTAGTTACCATGAAGAGTTAGGATTTCTAAGCTGTATTTGGTTTAAAATAATCAGAAATGAACTAAATCAATTATTTTGGCTCTCGCGATAGGCTAAATCCCTCTAGCTGAATATTCTTGGCTCGGTGGTTTTAAATGGACGATTTCGCCTTATATGCAGTCCTAATCCTTGCAATCGAGTCATTGCTTACTAATACGCCACGTTGCATTCGTCCTTATGGATTTGACAAAAAAATTATGAACGGCCAACGTCCAAACTACACATACATGTAAGGGGAACTTGTTGATATCCTTGAACATGTTTGATGTGTGCGTGTGCTTTTAAGATTCTTGCACATGTTGCAAATATACTTGATATAACTTTGGAAGTTACACTACGACTCTGTACATTTTTTGAATTACCAATCGCCAATACGGCAAATATCACAAATAGGCACAAGCATGTTAGCAAATGTAGTTTCACCAAACAAATTGGCATCATAAAACATGTTGAGCTTTTCGGGTTAGAGACTCATTTTGAGGAAGTTCGTTTAACTGTAGTGTATAATGAATTGTGAATTACGAACAAGTCAATGTATGTTTTAGTGTATTCAACCCATACACTTTGATTATTATGTGATTTGATGTGTATCTGAAAATAAGGACACTTCCAGCTCCAGGAAGGACGTCCTTATTTTTGCTCCATTTTTGGCCAAGAGGAAGGACTGTCCTTCCTAAAGAAGGACGGATGGCAGCCCTGCTCCGTGCCTAAAGTACCGGAAGATTCATGTAATCACTGAATTTCTCCACAATCTAAGTCATGGCATTCGGCGTCAACGTCTAGCATAATGGGTGTTGCGTCTATGTAAAAAAAAAGTCCGTTGGCATTGTGATATGTTTTGAAAGAGAATTTCTCAGCATACCCTGAATATAGAAGTCCATTGTATTTGTACCTATGTGACTATGATTATATTGAATAAAATCAATCTGACCAAGCACAATATTGAAGAAAACGCACTAATTCCAGTATGGGTCAAAATTTTCTTTTCTTGCCATCTTCTTGCCAGTCCTTGCGAAGAATCGGTAGGCCTAAGTTTGAATTCATTTTCTATGAAAAATGCCGTAATTTTCCTTTAGCTTAATTTTTCAACCGATTTGGTACTATTCAATACTTCAAAAGTTTATCTTCCATGTGGGGAAACAGTCATGAATTTTTGAGATAATTCTTTTCGTCGTGCCTTTTCTCACCTTTAATTATTGTAAAATGGATTCAAACTCATTTTTGCGAAAACATTGCAGTATAAGTATTTTTTCAAGCATACCTCGAGCTATATATTGGCAGGACCATGTTCAAAGACACGAAGATAGGTATTCTTAAGTAAGTATTCAGTTTTTAGAAGTACAGATATTAATTCAATAAATTCCGTCTCTAACTATAAAGAAATATCATATATTTGTATGTGAAATGTCAAACAACTTTCCAACTTTTCCTTTTTATTTGTCTAAGATAGTTCCTTAAGATAGTAAGAAGTTCTTTTTAAGTTCCGGTCGATGCAGAAATCAATAATATGCTCAATATGTAGCATCAATAAAATCGATGTTACCTAGCCCACTCCATTTAGTACAAAACAAGCTTTAGTATTCCATTAAAACTCCGCAGTTACTAAGAAGACACACCTAACCTCCTGCATCTTATTTTTTCAGGTTCCACAATGGCATCTCCACTAATGCTTAGGACAATGGGTCTTACTGAGCAACTTCAAAACCTAAGGTTTTTCCCAAAGTATCTTCTGAAATGGAATGGAAAAGAAAATAAACTGGAGTTCACTAAACATTTCCGAAAAATTCCGAGCTGGTACATTGCTGCAAGTATTATAGTCATTGAAATGTTTCTCTACATTACAAGTGTTGTGATTGTTTCCTCCGGTCTAACTGAACTAAGGCTAAATGATCTTGTGAAAAACTACACTGACGATATGTGCATGACATTCTATTTGCATTTAGTGATTAGTATGATTGTATTGTTGGAATACAGTGTGTACACAACAGGACAAGCGTACGCTCTCTATACGAACAACTTGTTTGAATTTTCGGTCATAAATCGTTGGACATTTCGCCGACACAGAGGACCTTTTTGTAAACTTAAAATATTACAACTTCTTAACTGTTTTTTATCAGATGTCACGGGTGGAATTGGTTATGTGTTGGTTGCATCTCTAGCTGTTATTGGTCCATTCTTAGGAATTGTACTAGGTACCGGTTTACTTAAGGTTACAATTGTTACGGTTATATTTAAAAATATTCCTCCAATAATCTCCATCGATGGATTTGAATATGCTCAAACTTATTTTCTCCGTTTCGTTCATATGTTGTTTGGAATATACAGTTTGACAGAAGCTTCAACAAATGTAATAGTTCATACCAGTTTGTTTATGCTATTTTGCACGAAAGTTCATGCAAAGCATCTCAACGACATTAATTATTTAGCGTCAATCCTGAGATTGCCGCAGTCCGTTCGGAAATATAAACAATTACAAATTATTCATGGAATTGGATTTGAAGCAACTTCCGGTGTTGTTGTGGTATACATGGGAACAGGATTTTACATCATGATATTTTCGGTTACATTCTCCATGTTTGGATGGAAACTTTTGTCACCAATATTGTATCCAATGATACCCTTTGTGACGTTTATTTGTTTAATGTTGTTATTAACAGCTTTGCCGATGGCTCCACATGGATACAACCTTTCAGTGTCCGTTATTAGAAAATGGCGGCGTAATGTGACACGTTTTAAGCTCGTTAATACAAGATATGTGAAAGCGTTGCTGCTGTCTTTAGTGCCAATTGGGTACTCTTGTGGGAATGTTGGGGTTCTTGATGACGGTCGAACGACAAGATATATATATTCCATAATGGATAATTGTTTATCATGCATTCTTTTATGTGGAAATTGAATACAGAAGTGGCAACTATATTAATATTTTACTTGAATTTATCGCATGTATGTGTTTCATGATGTGTAAAGCGATAAACCCAGGTATGTAAAGACTAAGTTGAATGAGAATGAATTTGTGAATTCCAGTTTGTAAACTAAACGCAATTTTCATTTCCACGGTCAAATGTTGGGGTATTGATGAGGGTGGGAAAAATTTGTTTGATTCAGATTGTTAGTTATAATATGCTTATCCCTGTTCACTTACACGTGGATACAAATTGCTTACACTTTACATGGATATATTACTTTATAAATGTGAATGTAAACACCACTGCAACAGAATTAGGGAAGTTTTAATCCCATTTCCATGTAATTACTTAATTATGCATAGTTATAACTAGACCTTTGAATTATATGCGCTTAAAACCCCAGAAATATGCATGCACTTATGCGCTAAAAAATCGCAAAATATGCGTTTAAAATATCAAAATATGCACCAAAAACCATGAAAACGGCCAATTTTATTCATAAGAAACCTAGAAAATACTTTAATTGGGGCACTGTTATCATGAAACTAACTGATTGTAAGCTCATTCTGCAGTAAATATAGTGTTTCCACTGCAATTTTGAAAATTTTTGTACACCTTGAAATTCCAAATTTCGCATAAAAATTTCTAATTTTACAGTTTTTAAAAAATATTCCAAAATATGCGCTCATGTCGCAAAAACGCCTGAAATATGCGCTCATATATCAAACATGGCAAAATATGCGTTCAAATATGCGCTAACGCGCCCAAATATGCAGCGCATATGCAGTTATGCTGTAAAGAGCTGAAATATGCAAAATATGCGCTAACAAGTATGGCTTAAATTATTCGTTTTGATTAATGAAACATACTGGCCAAGTATCAGCTCTCCAGCTCGCAACGAAAAATATATGCACTGTCATTAAAATCAAAGGTCTAGTTATAACTATTGTAACAGTCATTTTTGGCTATAGAGGAAGATAGTTCATTTAAAAACCTTAGCTTTCGTACAATTGCATTCTACTTTTTCAAAGGTAAAAAGACAGTATAAATTAAAAAATAGAAGATATTTGACAGTAAAATTTTTTTAAACAAGATCCAAAACTAGTGGTGTTCATGGAGTAATAACCGTAGTTTCTGTTGAAATTGTCTGGGTGTTTCCGAATATTTTCAGGAATTTATCATTTTCATTACAAAAACTTCTTACGCAACGGCATCAAAACAGTTACACTGAATTTAAACTCTATTGTAGTATTAGGATTGGGTATTTGCAGAAATTGCATATAAATAAAACAGAAAAAATACAAATATATTACTAAGCGCACTATTTTAAATAATGTTTATCCAAGAATATTATATTTCTTCCCTTGTTCAATTAAAAAATATTACTCACAAGACCAGAATTTATTTTCAGTGTCCTTCTTGATGGGGATCTCCTCTATTAATTATTCGACAAGTAAAGCCAGCAAATTTGCCCTGAACAAATTTCGCATCATACATGTGCAGCAGGATATAATGAAATTTACGGATTTGTACCATTTTGTTACCATTATCAATAGACCATTACCATTAGTTTTTCGTGTTTTAAACCTACTTTGTACAACGCAGACTACAAAAGAACACAAAACAGCAGAGATGAATCAACTGTTAATACCTGCTAAAATTTTCTCTACGTAACTGGAAGTCGTCTTTTGAAAAAAGTTAACTACATACCTAATTACGTATTATTATAACGGAGTAACCCTACCTGCCTGTTCTCCGGTAAGAGATCTGCAGCTAACGTGTCTAGTAAATAACGTTGAAGGCATTTGCATAGCACAAAGTCAAAAATATAAATTGAACATATTATGTAATTGTAGTCAAGTATTAATGTGTCAAAAACAAAAAACAGATCCGCTTCGCGAATCACCGTTAGAATACTTGTGCCAAATTTCAGCTTTCGCCCTTAGATGGTGCCTGCCTGCAAAACGCTTGATGGCTTTCTCTTTTCTAAAGATAGTCTGTTCTTCAAGCATTCTCGCAGCAAAATTAAAGCTGTTAAGTTCAGCTATAAATAAGAAGCTGAACTTTAACACTGAATGTTACAGGAATAGTCAGAGAAAAACATAAAAGGAATGAAATTTTAAATTTTCATTTAAGAAATACATCAATGAATAGGAAAGGCCCTTTCCAATGCTCTGTCATCCAAATTCATGCAAAGAAAGTTGGGGCTTGACAGAAATCTTCAGGGTTGACATCGGTAACCCTAACATATCCCATTGAGCAGTTCTACTCGAGCCCGCCTTAATGATATGTCACACGTCATGTGCAAATACATGTGATAAAAGTTAGGGCCCGACAGGCACCTTAAAGGTTGACGTATGAAACATAAAAACATTTGGGATCTTGCTGTTGGGCCAAAGGATCAACCTGCTAAATTTGGTTGAAATCAGTCAAACGCTACGACCTGTAGAGCATCCTCAGACACACAGACGGAGTCAGCGATCGCATGAGAATCCTTTCTAACAAAGAATATAATTGTGGAATACTACTGTACCATAATGAGCATCCAAGGAATTCAAAAGTGAAAAAAGTTTCTAGTTACACAGGTTGAAGTCGTCCAATCATCATTTCAGCCATGTGGATACGCGTGATGGTACAAACGGAAAGTAAAAGTGGTACTGATGAGTAAGAAGACTTTTATTTCCTTGGAAATTCGAAATTGAAAGGAAAGTACTGCTTGCGATATACTCATGAAGCTTTCTTCCTGTCAAAGAATCTTGCTTTAACGCTTGATTACCTATCAAAAGCAACATGCACCGTACTTGAGTCACAGATTTAAAATGAAAACTTTGTTCCATTTCAATGGATTTTTTTCAGCCAGAAGAAAAAAAAATCTTCAAAGAAGTTGTCCACGTGAGCGGCAACAACGATTTCATCGTTTTCATAAAAAATTATATCAGAGAAAACCTAGTATAAAATTATCTGCATGTCTCATGTACCAAAAATGGTTTGCAGTGTTTACGCAAAAAAATGTACACGGTTGCCGTTATAGACCACTGAAATACTTCGACCAAAAACGCTCCTATTTTAATACTGATCACATACACATACACATCTAGTTTTGTAAAGCCGCAGCGTATATTTGAATCAATACACCGCGGTCAGTATTAAATTTTTACGCGGTCAGCGTTGACAAAATATGCCCCTGGATTTCAGAGAAATGGGTATGAAACGCGGAAAGCTCTGTTTTATGCAGTCCTTATAAAAATCGACGATGATTGTTCTCGTAGGATTCAGTGGCACTTAGGAAGAAACTCGTTTTCGGAGTGTTGAAGATATCTGAATCTTTAGTATGCTTTTCAAGCCGACATATTAACTATTTTGTTGATAGTGTTAAGTTTCATTTCGCTGGATAGGCTGAATATATTTTATTAAATTACTTCGACCTACTGTTTTATGAACTGACATATACATTTGTGTTTATTTTAAATTGAAAGTAATTACATCGTGTAAATCCTTTAACAGGACGACCCTTCAATTGTTGCCCTTTTGAACGTTTCTAAGGTTTGTTCAAGGGGTCATTAAACGACTAAACCCGACTTCTTTGTTGATGATTAACTCTTATTTATTATGATATTTTACAAGGGCAGCTCCAAGGTAGGAATAATTCGGACACAGTTTACATTTTGTCGAGTGAGCATCATATTAAAAGCTATCCAAAATCTTTACAAAAGTCAAACTCCCTTGAATCATACGTCCGAACTAAAACCTAATAATACGACCACCAAAATAAAGCCATAGGCGGACTAATAATATCATGTTACACATTAAATTACAAGCTATGGGCATGACACAAGCCTTAGGACGAGGTCACCGAAAAATAAACATACTGAATATAGTCTTGAGTTGTGTGCGTTTCTAGCAAAACATTTGCATTCAGGCCAGTGGATTCTGGAATGGATGCATTAATGGTTTGAATTATTAAACGGAACAGGGACGAAGCCATGTTCAAAAGTCACTGCCAAGTCTTTGCGGGGAAGTTTAACGAAATCCTTCTTCCTCTGTCAGTGCCAACTCACCCTGAAAAATAATTTGAGGAACACTTAATGGAAGTGAATGACCGTCATTGAGTGCTTTAGTGGCATTTATTATTACAACATTTTAAAGGAGTTCTGCACGAGTTTCATGAGTAAATAGTAAGTATTTTCGCTTTTCCTCTGATCCTAGTCAGTAGAAACTTTTGGACACTAAGTATGATGTTGATTGTGGTTATATCAAGCGCTCAAACGAATCACGACAAGAGTAGGATCACATAAAAAGATGTGAACACATTTAAAAAAATTAGAAAACATTGCAGAAAGTAATGTCGCAAAATCTTACAGTAAAGTTTGTACTTCATAAATTATTATTAGCGAAAGCTACTTTATAAAATCGTCCTGGTTGTCTGTCCGTCCGTCTGTGACCACGATATCTCTTGAAAAATTTATCGGATCAACCTAACTTTTTGCACACAAACTCCATAGATCTCGGGCACAAAGTGGTGTCAATTTCAGATCCATACGTTTGAATGTTAACGAGTTGATGGTCAATTAACTTTAATTTTCATTATATGACAAAAATTTTTTATTCGTGTTTTCGATAGAACTTTTTCAGCTGATAATTTTCGCTTATACGACTTTTGCTTAAATTTGCTTTCTTCACAATTTTCTGTGCTGTATCTTTCGCTACTTATGGGAATCGTGCTTCAATGTTTTATTTTGTTAGTTTAGAACGAAAGAATGGAAAAAGTCCGAACATGTAAACGCGTGAACGGAAAACATTTGTAGATCCATTATCTAATATTAAATCAGTCCAAGCATTCACTCCGCCGGGGATGAATAATACTATATGTCAATACGAAACACATAATCCGTACTCCGCATAGTACGCCTAAGGATACATTTTGTGGGCATTAGTTTCCTTGAAGAATAAGGAAATGTAATTACATAAGTGTTTGAATCGTTTCAAGTATCAGAAACACTATAGCCAAGCTTTATTACAAAAATATGATTATGAAAATGTCAGAAAAAATTTGTAGTTGGAATTTGATCTTAGAAGTGTCCAGAACCAACCATAGTTTCGTCGAATATCAAATTATAATAGTAATATCAATTGTATACGAAAATCCACAATATTTAATATAGAGGATTGAGTTAGTCTTGAGAAAGTTGATGGAAAACGGACGAAAGCTTTTGTTCATAAAGAAACGTTCTTCCTCTATCGCTGAATGCGTCTACTGAATAAAAGGTATTTATAAAGCGTAAACTCGATAAACAAAATTTACTATGCAAAACGTAAAAATTAAGATATGATTCCAGACTACTGCTTCGCTAGTTGGTTTTCATCAAAATTTCCGATGGGTTTTTTGTAGCTGGCTTCTCCATTGAGCGTCTATACACATTTTACCTTTAGATGATGATACATGCTTGAATTCTTCTTTTGTAAGCCCAAATCCTAACCGTAGCATTCAGAATATTTGAGCCATTCAAACTCGGATGCAAAAACCGGGGTAGAATTGCAATTTTCAAACGGTTTGCCTAAGTTGACAAACGAAAGCTTTGTGATACAAAATACCCCTATGATATATAGATGAAAAGTAAAATAGCTGTAAGTAATTTTATCCTCATCTTTCAGTTATTTTTTTTTTACACTTCATCCACGTTGATAACTTCGAAAATGTGATTGCATTTTCTGAAAAGTAACCATATACAAGAGAAAGCTCGTATTCATAACAAGAACTAGGTTACATTTCGCAGACTTCTATTAAAATACTGCTATCATCTTGTGAGCTAACCTTGATGTTTCTCCTTGGATGATTCAACTATCATCGAAATCGAGGTTTTGGTTATGCCAAGACCATAAAATGTTTTCAACTGTTACAAAAAAGGAATTCTATCTGCCTGTGGCATTCAGCATACGTCTGGAACTGAGCCCATTCTAATGGAGGATTTTTCATTATGTAAGCAACATATTTCCACAACACAATTACACAAGTCAAAAAGTCGTTGTTATGATAACAAGAAGCCGTAAGTCAAGTTCTGAAGTTTATTAGTCCATCCGTATTAGATCCCCGTTACCTCACTAGAGAGTGATGCAATTTACAATAAAGCATTTTATGGCATGGTACACTACTCAAAGGACTGTTTGCGACTCATACGGAAAGTTTACTTTTTTTAATCATGGAAATACCACATTGAACAACTAAGAGCTAAGGCCAAACGCAAAGATCATGTGATTGAAAAATAATGTCAAATTAGTTTTGGATTAACTGGGCTTTTTATTGTCAAGACAAATTTTGTTATTTTAAAACACTACAGCGAATTTTTAATGTTTATAATGCTATATGATGAACCTTAACGTATGTAGCGGTGAAGGATGCAAATAAAAGTCTCGGCTGCTGCATCAATGTCTCTATTGCCTGGGTTATTGACACGAGGTGAAATACGCACTGAAGTTCTCAATGGCAATGAGTGTGCATTTCGTCGTTGAGTTGCTTTACGATTATATAATCTTCGAATGGCGTCCTGGACTTCTTTGTTAAAGAAACAGTACACGATTGAAACAAGTATTCCCTGAAAAGCTAAATAATGTAAGTTGCAACATCTGTTTTCTAGGTACTTAATTACACTAATACGAGTATGAAGCAGCGACGCTTACCTGTGTAGACCCAAGGAGTGTATTGAGAATTACGTAGTACTTTTCATACTCGCCTCCCGGGTTGTACAACAAAAGTAAGTTACTTACTCCGAGAACAGGAGAAAGAACCAGTGTGGCCTTGGCTGCAACCCTTTACAAATTCAAATTGGGGATAACATATAAAAAGTAATATTTATAGCGATTTGGACCTTTTAAAAAAAGTACAAACATAATCGGCGAAATTTCAGCATTTGGATTTGTCCGACGTCCAAGTTGCTCCAATAAGATTCTTAAAATGTTTACTAGGAAAACGGCGTTTACCTTTATAGAAAACACTTGCAATCAACAAATACAATTTGGAGTTTCAGCAAAATTAGTGACTTACAAGCAACGCAAATAGCATTGGAGCCAATAATATCCAGATTTCTGCCATGTCAGCGTATCCCTTCCAACACATTTCATTTGAAACTTCCTCTCTTAGAAGCATCACGATGAAATAAATCCCAATTAGAATTGCAGGTGCAACTACAAAGCCAAAATATATAGATGCATTTTACCCAGCCTCAGAATATAACGTAGAAAACTTTAGCCAGAGTTCCTTACCCCATCCTACAAAATAGTAAAGTCGAAAATGCTCTCTGGAATTATCGTTGAATACTGCTAATGATAATTTAGTATTGTAGAAGAAGCCCTGGACAAACATCCAGCTCACGGATGAAATTGTGGCATACAAGTATATTAGAATAACTAACCTAAAAAGCAAATCCTATAAAAACCCAAAATAAATACTGCTGTTATATTTCAGCACAAACGTCTATTGTACACCGCAAAATTACTGCTTTTTACTGTACCACATCACGGTAGCTCGTTCTTCTTCCCAGAACAAAGGGCTCTGTGATAATAACGAGGACAACAAAACGTAGCGCTAGAGCCAACGTAAACTACATAAAGAAGGTTTGAACCGAATACCGTTGTTGTAATATCCTACAAAAAAAGTATAAACTTAATAGCGTTGATAAAAAATTTTGCTAATGCTTTTCGATTTTCTCCGACGGTCACACTTGGATTAATTCTATGTATCAGTTCTTTAACAAAAGATGAATAGTTTTTGTGCTTTTCCAATGTTTGAAACTGGCTTTTTAAGCCATCATTAATCTACGTTTCCAACGATTCCCATATATGCATACGAATTAAATTCCTTAAATTAAAAATATGTTGCTAATATTTTGATTTCAAAAATTTGGAATCAAAATGCCTTAGAACCCTATTTATGAGCCTGAGTAAAAATCAGTTTGACTGTTTATTTAAGTTTTGTTAAATCATCAGCAATGGCTAGTTCATGTCAAGGATATTAAGTTATTGTGCTCATTCGCTAAATACTGTTGATGTACATGGACTAGCATAACCCAGAGAGCTTACCTTGTTGCGTTCATACTCTTCAAAAGAAGATGCACATTCATCGTAATTAGTCCGAACTCCATCAGACCACGTACCGTTGTCAAGACAGACACGACTCGCATTGCCTGTGAATAATGAATAAAAAGTTGCAGCAGTCTTAAAAGTAAAACATTGTAAAACAAAATATGTGCAAAAACACTTGAGTTGTTTATAATTTAGAGATATTTTCCAACTCACTAAGTTTCAAGGGAAAACTTCCTAAGGGTACTTAAAATCGTTCTGTTGAGTTATTCTTTGCTGACAGGTCGTATGCATGCACTTCTGAACTAACGTATATCTATGTCCGTAACATAGTTGTAAATATGGGTATTAAGTTTGGGAAAGACTTTAAACACAGCTTATAATAAATTGTTAATTTGGTGAAAAGGAAACGAGAGAGCGACTTTGGCATTCTTAGAAAACTTCATATGAATGCAGTTGTTGTCTGTTATAAGAATTCAAACTTTTAAGCTCGTCATAGGATTCGAGCTAAAAGGTAAGTTCATGCAAGGAAGGAGATCGATGGATGTTGTTTATCGGCATTCTTATTGCCCTTTTAGGCTTGATAAATAAAAACCTTATCACAAGAAACCCCATCCAAGGATGGATCTACCACTGATGATTACCAAATATTGTAATGTAAATAAAAATAATAATTAGTCTACCTAACAATTTTCACCATAATTAAAATTAAAAATTTTCACGACTCACCTTTTAAGAAGGACGCATAGTCCGGTTGCGAGAGCGCAAATACTTCTGAGCACAACTTGGAGACCGTTGTTCCCGCAGGTGTTTCCGGCCAGCAGAAGATATTATCCCAGACTGTGTTGCAGGTTGGGATGTCTTTAAAAAGTGAACGTGACAGTTATAAAATTTTAAATTGAATTTAAAACTGAATTTTTATTTTATCCAATTTCAAACTCTATTTTAGGAATTTTTTCTTCATTTACCTGGTAGTGTGATGTTATTCTGTTGCCAGCTTTGAAGTAGACAGTCTGAAAACTCTGCACTGTCACTTTTTGATATCATCTCAAGTTGCTCGTCACTACTCTCTGGAGACATTGAACTTTTAACTGTGTCAAACTTGCTAAAAGGTTCTGTCAGATTCATTTTGCAGCGAATGTGAGAGGGAGAACCTTACTGGTGAGAGGAGAAAGTCAAACTGATGGGAAAGTTTTTGGTGAAAGCAACTCCACTCATGGAGCTCACAGGGAACAAACTGAAAACTACTCATAAGCTACAATGGGTGTTGACAGAAAATAATGTTTCAGCACGGAGAAAGTTTTGAAGGGATTCTTCTATTCAACAAAGGTTTCATTAAAGAAATAAACAAACGATTTGCACAGAGCAAAGTCACGTTTTCGTAAATGGCACAAGCCAAAATTTCCCATTCATAGACAGGACGGCTGCTGACGACTTGGTGTGAGGAAAATAAATATTCATGTTGATTTCACAGCAAACACGTGAATATTTGTTTTCTAATATGCGTATTGTTCTATCATAATTTGAATGTGATAACTCAATTAGCTTAATTACAACGACTTTAATTGGCTTCGGTTGCAAGATGGGAACCCAACGCTAAATTTTGCCGCTTGACACAACACTCATTTTGAGCGTCACAACATTTTTGGAAGCGATAGCGATAGTTGATCGTGTACCAGGAGTATCATGTAACATTTCTATTCGTCATATTGTTTAAAAGTTTACTTCAGTCAAATAAGATTTTGAAATTCGGAAACGAAATGCATACCGACTTCCGTGTCCACGTTTCCAAAAGTGATGCAACGTTTTCAAAGCTTTTCTAAAAAAATTAGCCCTGAGGTGTGAGATTAAAGTAATTCACTGTTGAAAAAATCTGGTTTATCTCTCGGATTCTTAAGCGAACTGCTGGCAGGTAGATTACAACGTTAATATAATGGTATTATTTGAAAGGTGCATAAGCAACTGTTGTAATAAGCAATTATTAACCATGAATGTTGCATTCAAGGTTTTTGATATCACTGGAGTACTTCTGAAAGTTGTCGCATCGCCCTTACACCTTCTAAAATCAGAAGATTTTCGAAATTGTTTTGACGTGAATTATAAGCAAACATGTGTCTGTTATATATGTTTATTCCTAGTTCAAATTAATCTTTTTTGAGTCAATTTTCCTAAGGCCGTAGGCAGGGGCAAAGGTCAAATCATTCAAATATGGTTATGTATAGCAAGTGAGGTATCTATAATTCGACTGAATTCCGTAAGCTTGTTTCAAATACTGTACTTTGGAGCTAGTCAGTTAGATGCACCAATCATGGTCAGGGGTAAAAACCTACAACCCATGTTTTTGGTGCGAAGAAAGGTATCTTTTGACTACGTTTTAAATAATAGGCAACAGTCATGGTTCCATTATAACGTATAGCGGTTTATGTAGTTCCTGGGCTCCTGATCCTAATCCTGAAGCTAAGCCATTCAAAATGTTTCCCAAGTAATAAATATAATCCGTTGAATGAATTAATAGCGAACAGAGTCTTTTGAAAATAAAAACGAGTCAGCCTACAAAACGTGTTAATTAATAGTTGTACCTACAACTGCCTCCAACGTATATCACCCTACCAAAGAACCATGAAAGTAAATATATGCAGAACACGGCTACGATTGCGTAAACCTTAGTATTTTGACTCATTCAATTATGAACAATGTCATCATTCATTATCACTTTTGTGGCCTTTTGTTGTATACTCACTTGCATGAATGAATTTGCTGAAATAACAAAACAAAATAAACTGTTTTTACTGAAACAAAGGGGCTTCGAACGGAAAATATAATGATACTAATTATTTCAAGTGGCAGCATGATTTCAATCTGTTTTCAATCGTTCATCGCAACTTTTGGTTATTGATTTCAGTCAACGGCCTCATTTTGGTGACTTTTCGATAAAAAAATTGTTTGAGTTGGAAGTTTAGAAACACTCGTACATATGTTTCCCAAAGAGAATACACAAGAACGAAACTCCCTACACAGGAATATAAATATTATATAAGTTTGTGTAGTAGAGCAACTTTCACCACAGCTTTTATCTTAGTCTGATGTCTTTTACGAACACTGAGGATCTCCCTTAATTATCAGTGGGTTCAAATACATGAATCCAAAAGAAACTAATTATAAGTTTGACACATTCAACGAATCATGGGCGTACGGGCGAGTGATGTGGAAAATTTGACGAAACAAAAAATGATGAGCTTTACCGACTACAATACGGTTACTGTACTGTACTGGTTACGGTTTTTATATTTTGAACCTTTTCACTAGACAGGCAGCAAAGTATTAATCATGTTAAACATGTATCAATATATACGACTGCGAAGTAACAACCTTCAACATGTTGAATAATCATTTTACCAGAATTTGAATATAAATATGGCATAAATAAGCAATGGTGTTAATTTGATTCAGTCGCCGCGCCGTAATGATAGTTTTGAGTTTGAACGAATCCAATTTGTTATGTTGTCATCAACTATTGATTAACAAGCGTTATTTCAAATTTCATGGAGGCACATTTGGATGGCTTTGTATTTACAACAGTCGCGCTCAGTAAGTTGAATGTTTTTTAATCTTTTATTATATACACAAGCAAATTTGAAGGTCTCATATTTTTGTACGGGGGATTAACAAAACACCCCGTTTTTATTAAATAACGTTCTATTACGGCCTTACTAACCCCTTTTACGGATCAATTCAATGAAAACTTACAATAAAGTTGTTGAAACAAGACAAGATGGAACTTATCCTTTCATTTGTGTCGGTTACAAACGTGACTAGTAGGTATTATAAGTATGTTGTGTAACCTAATTAGCAACAAATTGGCCGACATTGTATGAAAGTAAGCTGGATAAGCACATCTGTGCGTGGGCGTATTGAATAAATGCCAATTAATAATTGACAATCTCAATGTATTTATTTAGTTTTAGCGCTATACACATAACAGGAAGATGAGACGACGGTTTTTCAAGGTGAAAGTTTCAAGCGTTGTAACTACAGGACTCGATTGGACAGGGAATCTAACTGTGATCGGAAAATTGCGATATTAGCTTCAGTCATATGTAAAGAACAACTCAGGATAAGTTCGTTGGGCTGGGGTTTGAAAAGTAACTCGTTACGTGTTCTGTGTCCTTCACTGGAAGATAGTTCAAACCTTCCTCTTTCAGAATCATTCATGACCCAAACACGTAACGAGTTACTTCCGGAGATATCAACTTCCAAAGTTGACATGTCAGTACCTGCATTTTGCACTCTAGCAACCAATATGTAGTAGTGTAGCTGGGGGAATCCAACCATACAACACTTA